>PVKA01001351.1:0-64652 GCA_004027165.1 Ctenomys sociabilis | reverse complement strand
CCCAGCCCTTCCTGGGAAGCAAAGTCACCCTGAGAGCACAAGACGACACATGGCTGCTACGCTCCCAACTACAAGGAGAGACAGAGGCCCTGGCTGCCTGGCCACGACCTCCAGGAAGCTCCAGAGCCAGGGGCCAGGCTCCTGCTCAAACTTCCCAGAGGATGCCTCGCCCAGCCCTGCCCAGCCCCGCCAGCTCCTGTGTGTCCCATCCTGCCCAGGCCTCAGATGGTGATCCAGCAGTACTCTCAGGCCACTTCCTGTCTGAGAGCCCAGGATGTCCTCTCAGAGTCTGAGGAAGGAGACTGGCCAGGGAAGGCAGCTGCTGTCCACACTGCCGGAACTACATCCCCGCATCTTCCTGGGGTCTCAGGCCACCCATGAAAGGAGGACACAGACCCACTCCTGGGGGTCCCAAACAGGACAATGATTCACACCGAGCCCAGCAGGGAGCATTCCTGGCCCTCTGTTGCAACTCCTTCTAAGTCACCAAGTGATTGTTGCCTGCTTGTTACAAGGGAGGCTACATCTTGCTTCTTTCATTTCTGGGAAGGAACTCATCCACGTCCTGGGCCACCATGACAGAGGCCACAAGCCAGGACCTTCAAACCACAGACCTGCACCTCTCACAATTCTGCAGCCAGAGTCAGTGACCAGGGGGGCTCCAGGAGGACTCAGGCTGTGGCACCCACATCTTGGGCTGTGGTTCTGTGGCTCCAGTCTCCGGCTCTGCCCCTACTATGGCCATCTTCCCTGAGTAAAAACCCTCTGTCCTTTCTTGTACATAGACACCTGCCACTGGACTGGGGATCCCAGCTGAGTCCATATTGACTTCATTACATCTGGAAGCCTCTGTCCCCATGAAGTTGCACCATGTGGACAAGGGTGTAACCTACCACGGCGACCCTGTGTCGGTTGCCACCATGGCACCCTCTGGCCTTCGCGAATACAGGATGGCAGGGCCAGTGCCTGAGGGTGTCCCTTCTGCCTGGCGACTCCTCAGGGAGGGCCTCCTGCCCAGCCACTGTCGTCCAGCTGAGCCACAAGCAGGGGGTACAGCCATCTCTCCGCTCCCCCCGGTGGCCAACACCTCCCCCTTGCCACTCTGAGGCTCCCACAAGCCTGTTCTCCTTGGGGACCCCCATCTGTGCAGGCCGAGGTCTCAGAGCTACCCCCTCCTTCCCCTTGAGCCCTCCACCCTCAACCATCTCCCAGGGGTCTATGTACTCTCTGCAGGGCCACCCAATGTCACCACACATGAGCCTTTGCACAGGCCTGGCTGGCTCAGAAGCCCCTCCGTGACGACCCTGCTCATACAGGCCCGGCCCTGCCTGCACTGTCTCTTCCCTTCAGTTTTAGCATCCATGTCACCCCAGAGGCCCTGCATCCCCCAACCAGGGCAGAGAACCTCACCCATTACTGTCCTCTGTTCCTCTCCAGGTTTCTGCCCATGGCTTCTCTGGGCTGAGAGCCCTGTGTCCCCTCCTCTGCGGCACATACCCTGGGCAGTGCTGGGGCCTCCTGAGCAGGACCTGGGGTCTCTGCTGCCTGGAGGGCACCCCCTTTGCTCCCCCACGCACCCCACTGGAGGGTGCATGCCTCCCTCTGTCTTCCGGATCTGAGAACACAGGGCATACAGAAGGGGCCTGTGCATGCAGGACCCTGGGTGAACACACGACAGGAGGGGCACCTGAGGAAAGCCTGGCACACATCTGCCCAGCAAATGCTTGGGGAATGAAGTCAGGAAATGCCAGGGTCCCGTTCCTGAAGACAATTGACTCTCCCACTTAATCCCTAAGTCTCAGCCGCATCCCCTTCCTGTGCTGGATTCTGGGAGCGCAGGAAGCACCCCAGTGTGATGCAGAATAGCCGCTCAGGTCAGTCCTGTCAGTGAGCATCTGGGCTTCTGAGGAACAGCGTCCCCCGCTGTGCGCTGGAGTCTGCAGGGGCATGGCTCCTCTCTGGGTCCCCACTCCCTGCAGGCCACCAGGATCTGCTAGTGTCCACAGCAGCCCTGCCAGTCACCTCGTGGAACCTGCTGTCACCCAGCCCCTCCAGACCCACACACACTCAGCCGCCCACCCTGACAGCCCATGTTCCCGTGTCCTGGTCGGCCACCCTCAGACCACCACCCCTCCAGGGCAGCAGCTGGAGAGACAAGCACCGTGACGGTCCATGATGCTTTTATTTGGGGGAGGAGGGTTGAGACAGAGTATTACTGTGCAGTCCAGGCTGGCCTCAGACTCATGGCAACCCTCCTGCTTCAGCCTCCCAAGTGCTGGGATTGCAGGCGTGCACCACCACTCCTGCCGGTTTGTAATTCTTAAATTATCTAATTTTGGGGAATCCTTGGCATCCAGCTTAGCACCAGGTCTTCCACTGTCTCACAGCTCTCTGTTAAACAGTCATTTAATGAAATAAGTGTCCCCAGGCTGTGCACTAGCAGGATCTCTCTTCATCACCCTTTTGGGGGGTCCTTCCATTCAAAATAAATTCGGTGTCCCCTGACACCCTAGCACTGTGCACAGAGCCATCTATCTGTTCTCTGTCATTCTTGAGCCTGGAGAAAGTCGCCCACCTCCCATCCACACGCCACAACTGCTGGCTCCCCCACTCACGCCAGGATGAGGTTCACCAGGCAACCAGAGAGCCCACCTCAATAATGCCCGAACCCTGAGCCCTGCACCAAAGCAGGGGCTGGGTCTCATCCCCTGCCACGGCACCAAACACAAAGCCCCCAGAGAAACTGGGAAAGATGCAACAGAAAACCTTTTTTTTAAAGGTTTAAATCCAGGACTTCTCCCATGCCAGACAAATGTTCTACCATGGAGCTGTATCCTCAGCCTCAGAAGCACTCTCAGCCGCAAAAACAAGAGCGCTGCCAGGCATGGTGACCCATGCCTGTAAATCTCAGTACTCTGGGGGCCAAGGCAGGAGGACTGCAAGTTCGAGCTCAGCCTGGGCAATTTAGCGACTTAACCAGATTTTGTCTCAAAATAAAAACAGGCTTGGGGAGTTGCTCTGTGTGAAGGTCTGGAACAATCCCTAGTACCAGTGAAACAAACAGAGGAACCTGAGCCTAGATCCTACAAAATGAAGAAAAATCCCAGCTCCCCACAGCTGAGGTGACCTCACATGCAGCCGTCCCTGTCTGTCCCACACCAGCCTTGTAGCCAGAAGGACACTGCCCTGCCTGTCCAGAGACTGACTGGTTCTACCAGTGCCAGCAACCCTGTGCCCAAGGGATGCTAGCCCTGGAAATGCTCTGGCTCCCAAGATTCAGGCACAGAACCCACCTGCAGCAGGAGGAACTAGGTGGGTGTGCGGCTAGTGAAGAGACAAGGAGGCAGGCAGGGGGACAGACCGATGGGCTGGCCTCATCAGGGAGAGGTTGGGGTGGGAGCCATGGGGTGGGGCTAGCTCAGGAAGCGCTGGAACAGTCTGCAGGAATGCCCAGGTGTGCAGCAGAGGGGACAGAGGCCCACAGGACCTGGCCAGCTGGGTAGGGAGCAAACTCTGCTCATCTAATAGCCAGGAGGGCTGGGAGGCAGCCCCAGAGGGGAAGGGCAGATCCAGCTTTACCAACTTGCGTGTTTAAGCAAATAAAAAGACGATCCTCTCCCAGTGTATGAAATAGCCCAGGGCTCTGAACCAGAAAAACTAGAATTTCCAAAGGTAGCCCAGAGTAGAACTCAGGCACGAGGCAGGAGGGCACCGTGAAGCCGGAAGTTGATGCAGGATAACACTCGCCAGTGAGCAGAGAGGGAATGGGGACAGGCGCCAGGACCTGGGGTCACAATGGGGCTGCGGGCTCCTTAGGCGCAGGGAGATGGCACGAAGCCCACCCAAGGGCTCAGCCGTAACATGACACCAGGACATGACAGGGGGCCTCAGGTCTTAGCAAAGAGACCAGCTGAAATGCAGCTCCAGGCAGAAGCTTGGAGACAAGAAGCACAAGACAGGCCAAGTGGGGAAACTGAGGACTTGGGGGGAGCGCTTCCCACAGCAGCCCAGTCACCTGCTACACGCACACTTGCTTACTACGCAAACGCCTGCCGCCCTTCCATCCCCTCCCACTCTACCCTTTCCTCCCACCCACCATCCCACGCACCCTTCTTCCACCCATTCATCCACCTGTGTGCACGCTTACCAACCAGTCTCCCACCCTTCACCTGTTCAGCAGCTTTCACCTCTCACCCACCCCTTCACCTACCCAACTGTCCCTGCATCACCCACCCATCCACCCATCCATTTGTTCACACACCCATCCACCAACCAACCATCCATCCACCAAGCTGAGGATGCACCCTGACCTGGGGCTCCAACCCAACAAAGATTCCAACCAGACCTGAGAGAGACCCCAGGGCCCCGACACACATGTACACATGCAGACACACACACCCAGACCTGTGCACACAGGGCAAATGTAGGCAGGCCGAGGTAGAACCCAGCCCCCTCCTGTCTGGCCATTGGGCAGCACCCATAGACAAGGCCTAGGCTGCACACAAAGGCCACATCGAGCAGTACAGGGACCCCGACACAGCCCCAGGGCAGAAGCAGGAGCAGCAGAGGCTGCAGCCACTAGGCACCTGTAGCTGCAGGGGGCACCCAGGCAGGGTGACACAGAGACAGATGGACAGGGGGACGAGTCAGGGCCACAGAGGTACACCAGAGGCCCAGCTGCTCAGGGCGGTGGCCTCCACAGTAGCCTCTCCTACAGCATCACAGTGCCATCAAAACCACCACCCTACAGGGGAGGCCTCAGCACCGGCCGCACTGATGTGTAAACGGAAAAGAGGCCAGTGTCACACAGCGCCAGGCCAGGGACTGGCACAGAAATTCTACCTGCCCAGCATCTCCGAAAATGAACAAGGCCGAGCGCCCCAGACTCCTGTCCCTAGCAAGCTCCTGAGCAGTGCCTCAGCTTCCCTGGCTGTATATCTGTCCCTGAAGGCCAGGATTCCTGTCTTTCTCCCTCAAACTATCCCAGCACCCAAAGGCTGTGTGGGAAGGGGCTCCTGCACAAAGCCTGAGCGTCCTTCCACACCTGCTGCTGCCCAGCCCCTCCATCCACCCTCTCGCTGTTGGCTGTGCTCCTTCCCCATTCCTGGGGACCGCCCCCTGGCAGAGGCTCCAGCTTTGGTTTCTCACCACCTGGAGACTCTCTGAGCACCTAGCTCCGCCCGGATCCAGTCTGGCCCCTCCCACCTGGCCTGGCTACCAGGAAAGGCCCCAGGTGAGGTGATACTGCCCACACCACCTATGGGGGCAGGGGGACGATGGGAGGGGGAGGATGGGAGGCTATGGGCTGTGACCAAGGCGGCCTCTTCTGATGACTTCATTAGTGTCTTCGAAGCAAATTCCCAGAACTGCCAGACACACCCATTGTTCAAAATACCAGTAAAAAAATGCATTCCTGCGGCAAAAAAAAACACTCAATTCCCGCCCATCCCCAACTGGAGACACCTGCACAATGTGGGGGAGCGGCTGGGCCATTTGACAGGCACTGCAGGTCCCCAGGGCTCAGGCCACCCCAGTGCCTGCTCAAGGACACTGCGTCAGGAAGGCAATGTCTCCAACCTCCCTGCTCAGTGATCCTCTTTTCACCAGGCACGGACGGACGGATCCTCCCAGGTGAGTCCCTGTCCTTACTCCTGGGGCATGCGATCTAGAGAAAATCAAAATCACCCAGGTACGGGACAATGCCGGCCATGCGGTCCCATTCTTGAGAAATGCTGTGCCACTCCCAGCAGCAGACTCGCCTGAGCAACAGACAGGAGTGGGCCAAGGAGGGCGCCACGGGAGGAACCCGAGTGTGTGCGCAGCACTTTTTCTAGCAAAGGATTCTGCTTCTGCTTCATCTGAGATTTTAATTTAGGGTTACACGATCATTTTCACTTCAGTGATAATTAACTCTCGGCTTAAAAACTAAGCTCAGCTTTGCTTGTGTCCTCTAGGCCGGGCTGCAGTTCTGAAGCTCACACTGGCTGGCTGCCAGCATTCTCGGGTGCCCTGGGGACGGCACTTCTCAAAAGGAGCAAGGCACAGGGAGGTGAAGGGTCTGGAGTGGGGTCACCCCGTACATTAAGGCATCGCCCAGGGACTGTAGGCCGCCGCGCTGCTAAGCAAATCCCAGACTCAACTGCAGCCATGCCTGTACTGACAAGAGGACCAAAGGGACCCAGAATTTATCCTAAAAAACTCCTCATGGGGGGTGAGGGGGGTGGTGCTGGGGAGACAGCTCAGCAGTCTAAGTGCCTTCCTGGCAAGCCCAAGGACCCAGGTTCAATCCCCAGTACCACACGCCTTGCTGGCCGCAGCCTCAGAACCCCTGGGTGGGCCGTGCTAGCCACTGAAACCAGGCGTGGTGGTGCACACCTATAATCCCAGCACTGGAGAGGCTGGACGAGAGGATCATTATGAGTCCAAGCTGCATAGCAAGATCCTGTACCAAATAAATAAAAGATTAAACAAAAAAAGAAAGAAGGAAAAAAGTCCTTCCTATGAGCAGACAAAAGCATTGCTCTGGCCTTGAGCCTGCACAAAGTGCCTCGTCCCCAGCAGGCCCTTGAGGGGACATCACACCTCTGCTCCTGGGCTGACGGTACAGAGCTCCAAGCTAACAGCACCATGCGGGTCTCCCTGGCACTGACCACCCTGGGGATGCCCAGCCTGGGCAGCACCTGGCCATTTGCATAGGCCGGACATTCTGCAGGTGCAGAGCCCAGGGCAGCCACAGGCACCACGATCCTTGTCCACGAGACAACTGGTGTGATTTGCTGAACTGCTCTGAATGTGGACAAGCGGCCCAGGGTCATACACAGGGATCAAGGTTAAACTTGACCTTACCAGAGAAGACCAGGCCATGATCACCCGGGTGAACCCACCCAGGAATGCATCCATCGTCACTTCATCTGAATGGTCAGTCGCCTGACCCAGGTCTTCCTGAGACAGGTGATGGGAAGGAACAGCCTCAAGGGAAAGCAGGATGCAGGAGTGAGTGGTCCAGCTTGCTGCTGCAAGCCTGGGCAGCTGCACGCCTGCAGCTGATACCTGGACTCTGTGTCCCAAGAAAGGATCTAAGAGGAAGGCCAGGACTCTGTCCTTTCTGGCTCAGTACTGAAGCTGCAAAGCTGGCACCCTGACCAAAGCACAGGCCACGTGGCTGAACACACTATGTACTCTGGCCACATAGGAAAGCTCAGCTCTCCCAACCCTGGCTCACCTGCACACAGGGCTTCCTCTGTGCACCATGCACCATGCACCTGTGGCCTACTGTGCACACCAGGGACCTGTACACAGAGCCTGCTGTATACACCACACACCTGCACACAGAGCCTGCTGCATACACCACACACCTGCACACAGAGCCTGCTGTATACACCACACACCTGCACACAGAGCCTGTTGCAAACATCACACACCTGCACAGAGCCTGCTCTATACACCACACAGCTGCATACAGAGCCCACTCTTCACCATGCACCTGCACGGCCTACCGTGTGTACCACACACCTGCCCTCAAGCTTCCTCTGCACCATGCACATGGGGCCTACCATGTATATCCCACATGCCCACACACAGTGCCTGCTACACACATAGGGCACACCTCCAGGGCCTACTGTGTGCCCACAGCACACCAGCTATGCAGTGCACTGGTGGACAGAAGATCTGGTGACTGCCCTCACACGTTTCAGCTCAGAGGGAGGAGTACCAGGCTCACTGAGGAGCTGGGCCTGCCCTCTGTGGTGGACATGTCCTGAGGATTTCGGGATGCTGACCCGCACCCTTGAGCCCCAACCCTGGCTGTAACAACGAAAGCCATCTTCAAATATTGTCCCATATCCTCCAAGGGGCAAAATCACTTCAGTGAACAGCCACTTGGAAAAAAGCTTTCATCTTCTGAACCACAATGTTTCCACTCATAAAATGGGGCCATGGAGCTAGTGTGAGGCCAATACAGGCAGGGCCTTCTAGACCAGCGGCCAGCAGCGGTGTGCTTGGTGAGCTTGTGAGTCTCTGTGCCTGAGGCCCTGGAGACCAGGGAGCCTCAGCCCTATGGGCTAGCAGAGCAACGCATGAACAGCCCCACGGAAGGAAACCTTGGGTACCACCAAGGAAGGAGCCTTCCATAACCTTCCCCAAGCAGAGGACAGCGACCCAGGCAGATGTTATGGGGGGCACCTGAGGAACAGGTATGTGGAGGAAAGGTGTTTTGGACAGACAGACCCGCAGGAGGAAGCCAAGAGACAGGAAGGAGGTGGCCACAGCGCCAGCAGGAGAAATTCACAAAACCCTCCGGGTTCAGAAAAGCACAAAGACTGAGGAAGGTGGAAGATGGCTGTTCTGGAGCAACTGCAGGTGAGAAATGGGAGCCAGCCTCGTCCACTTCCCTGAGGGGTCCAAGCCCAGGCCTGGACCAGGAGCCAAGAAGGGTTCAGAAACGTAAAGGGCAGGCAGTCACCGCACTTTCTCCAGTATCACACTCACGGAGCTCTTCCTGAAATTCACTTGTGCCCTCCTCTGTGGGTGCCTGCAGCCCAGGAAGCCAAGGGCCCAGCGCCAGCGCCGCCGCTTGGCTGAATTCCAGCCCTGCAACTGCGAGACCAGAGCTCGGTTTAGGAGCTCGGCTTACGGCTGGTAAGGAAAGCTGCCTGACGACATGGGATTGTCATCCTGGGTCAATGAGCGCAATTACCTCCATAGGACCTGGCCTCAGAAGCAGCAAAGGGGAAGCGGGGGAAGAGGCCCAGGAAGAGTAATCAGTCTTAATTAGCCTTATCTGCAGGGAAACCTGGAGGTACTCTCAGCAGCCAGAGATTCAAATTAGTCTTCTGCCAATCACAGCGTCTCCTAGGCCCTACTGGTGCTGACAGCTGAGGCCGGTCCCCTCCTGGTGCTGGTCCTTAAGCCTTCTGAGAATGAGCCTCCTGATGAAAGGGAAACTGGAGAACTTCAGAAGTCATTCCAGAAGTCAGCTGTGTCCCCCCAGGGTCAAGCTGTCTTGGGAGGGGATGCACGGCTCTAGTCCCCAGTAGCCATGGCTTCCCCTGGCCCTGACCTGAGTTCATGGCACCCCACTTGTCTCAGAGGAGCTGAGTTCAAGGGCAAATGCCACATTCCAGGGCAAGGGCCAGAGCAGCCTGGGCTGTCATGGGTCCAGGTGGATCTTGGTTTCAAGGTGACCGATTACATCACCCCATAGAGGAGGGCTGTTGGGTCCCGCCGCACAGATTAACCTGGACACCCACCCAGGTGTGCAGCCTGAGCCTGCCTGTGTGCACAGTCCTGGTTTACAGCAGGCACTGGATCAGCAGGCAGCAGCACCCAGGAGGGCTGCACACCTGCTCACTGCGCTCCAGGGCAGCGGCCTCGGCTTCTGCCTCTGAGGTGGAAGGTTTGGAGCAGTGCTGCTGCACCAGCTGCTGCACCAGCCTCGTGACAGGAAGAGCTCCAGGGCTGCCCAGCAGGCTGGCTTGTGTGTCCCAGCGAGCACCACGGAAGGGGCACAGACACCAGCTTAGGGCTTGCCATAGCAGGGCAGGAGAGTGGCACAGAAAAGCCTGCCGCACATGAGCCAGGAAGGGCCTGGGCCCTCAGGCATGGGCTGCACGGTCTCCGGTGCCCCCTCTCCTTTCTTTCTTCCTTCCTGCCCCCAGCCACAGGATGAACACTCAGTGAGACTGACCCAAGTACCTACTAAGACCCCAGCCCTAGCCTCCAGCACAGCAAAGTGGTGTTCATGCTAGGTAAAGCCCCCAGTGGGTGACGAGTCCGCAGATGTTTAGACTAACTCATTAATCATGGCCACAGTCCCTAGGAGCTCAAAGCCATCTCTGGTATAAATCACAACGCACCTAATCCCCAGGGAGCTTTCCAAAAGCACGCTGCACCCCCCCCCCCCCGGACTGCTGTGAATGGGTTCTCAAACGGGCTGTAATTCTACAAAAAAGACCTCAGTGAGATCTGTGAAGCAAAGCGGAAAGCATGTTTTGGAGCTGCTCTCAGATTGGCCCTTTATTTTTAAAAAGCAGCCACTAGCTGCACTGGAAATGATTTATCTTCGCGATGAGCTGGGACGTGTCCCAGCTTCAGAGGCAGGAGGTGAGTCACCTTCTACAGTGACAATGAGGCATGAAGACGACTTTCAGAACCAAGTGATTAACGGCTTAGGGTTATTACCCCGCTCCACTGCAGCGCATTAAGCAGTTACACCTAAAATCCGGGATAAAGCGCTTAGCCTGGGGTGGCAGGGCCTTGCAGCTGCTCAGGAGGTGGAGACAGGAGGGCCAAGTTCAAGGGCAGGCTGAGGGACTCGGTGAGACCCTGTCTCACACAAAGGAGGTGGGTGGGGCCCAGGTGCAGCTCCATGCCTCGTGGGTCCCATCCCCAGTACTGCAAAATGGAAAGAAAGTGCTTTCTGAAATCTGGAATGGAGTACTTTAATTTTACAGCCACTTCTAATAGCGCACAGCCTCTGTCCACCCAGCTCCCTGGAGGGTGGAGGTCCCACACACAGCCTTTGCCTGCTCGCCTCATAAAGCAGAAGTTTATGTCTGCAGAGACCAGAGCAAGCAGCCTTCCTGAGCCCTTCCAATAACGTGCTGAGCAGAGTGCTGCTTCCACGGCGGGCTGGGGTGCACAGAGCTGACCCGGCCCCGCACCTGCCTTTGCCATATCCTATAGGAAGGGACAGAGGCACCCAGGGGAGCTCCGGGGCAGGACCAGGGCCGTCTAAGGGCAGGTGAGCAGCGGCGCTATCCACACCTACCGGTGAAGTCCTCCAGGCACTCGCAGGTGTAGCCGCCCTCGCGGCTGCGGCAGCGGCCGTTGGGGCCACAGGGGCTGGAGTAGCAGAGGTCGATCTCGATCTCGCAGTAGTCCCCGGTGAAGCCGGGTGGGCAGCGGCAGCGCAGGCCAGTGATGGGGTGGATGGGCCGGAAGAGCACGGTGGTGGAGCTGATGAAGGGCGCGGAGCTGTCAAAGCGCAGCACCGACACGCACTTCATGTAGTTCTCGCAGGGCTCGCGCAGGCAGATGTTGTCGTCGAAGGGTAGCACGCGCTGCGCGGAGATGGTGGTGAGCAGGCTGCGGTTCAGGTAGATCTGCTCCTGCAGGTCCTCGGACTGGAAGAAGCGGCCGCGCACACCGCCGGGCAGCAGCGCCGAGAAGGTCACGTTCAGGATGTTGGAGCTGACGTCCGTGTCGTTCTGGATGTTGAAGACAAAGACGTCGTCCTTGGTGGTGGACAGCACCGTGGCCACCCCCTCCACGAACAGGGCCAGCAGCGGGGAGAGGAACTTCTCCTGTGACATGTTCTCTAGGCGCACGGTGATGCTGTTGGTCAGCATGTCATCCGTGATGATGGTGACGCGCAGGGTGCACAGGGCCGTGACGCTGTGGATGCCATCTGCGGGACACAAGGGCAACAGGGTCACTGACACCAGGGAGGCACGGTGCCTGGAGCAGGGTCCATGTGCCCCATGAGGGAAAGCCACCCCGGGCCCTCCCACCTCTGACACCCACTGTGCCTCGTAGGCCCAGCACCCTTCTCTTCACAGAGCCCCTTAGGGTCCCCAACCCACCCTGCCTCAGCCCAGAGCCCCCTGCCTGGGGCCTTCATGTGCTCCTGGTTCCCTGCAAGAGAGGCTGCACCTGCCAGGCCAGAGAAGACCGTGCCACCTTTGCCTCCACACAGATGGGAGATCTCCCCACGTCCCCCCACAGCTGCCTGTCTGTTCCCTCCCCATGTTCTGCAGGCCTGAGACCCTGCAGGCAAAGACATCCATCCCCACCCCACCCCACCCCTGCCCAGGACATCAGACCCTCTCCCCACTTGTCTCTGGGAAGTGGTGCACAAGTTTGAGAAACATTAGATGGCACCATCAAGTGTGCTTGGTCCTGACAAGGCACCACTGGGTGCACAAAGCCCTGGGAGCAGCAGAAGCTTCCCAGCCTGAGGCCAAGCCATCCCCACAATTCCATCAGGCCTGGAGTCACCCATGTGCCAAGAGGGAAGGAGGCCAGTGCCACAGCCTGAGCTTGTGTCCTGCTACGCTGTCACTTAGAGACCAAGCCATATGCTCAGAAGAGAAAGAGCTGTGTGCACAGCCTTGTCCCGGAGGATCCCAGGACGCCTGAGGCTCAGGGCGTGTGCACAGCCTCCCAGAGCTGCAGGGCATGGGGCCTCTGGGCTCCCACCCTCAGACACGGGGCAAGAACCTCAGGCAGGGATTACCCTGGAGTGAGAAATGCAAGCCCAGGGAAAGCTGCAGTGGGAAAGGACACCGCAGAGCCAGCCTTGGGAAAGGCTGTGTCACATGGCCACACCCACCGGGGTGGCATTTATTCCCATTGCCCACCCAGGAGCTGGACTTGAGACTGCATCGGCCCAGTATGGGAAGAGACAGGTGGATTCCACAGTGTGGCATCCTTCCTCCTGGTGGTACCCGGATGCCACGCTGGGTAGGTCACGGGAGAGCAAGGGCCTCGATGACCCAGAGCTCAGGCCCAATGAGGCCCAAGACCGCTGCTGCCTGGCTCTTGCGGTGAGGATGCAGCGCCCACACTGCAGGGAGAAGTCCCATCAGCCAGGCCTGCGCAGGGTCATGCCAGCTGGCTGTTCTCATGTTTCTATGCATCGCTGTCCCCCATGGTCCCCAGGACTGGCCCAAGCTGGAGCTGCTCCTGGCACTTAGCAACTGCTGGGTAAACATTTGTGGAAGGGAAGGGAGGGGCCAGGGTGGACTGGGACCCCATGGCGGCTTCTCCCCAACACCACACAAACAGCACCAAAACTTTTCCTAAGCAGGCATTTTCTTTGGGGTAGTTGTTTGGTTTTTCTTTGCAAAAGCCCATTGCAAGAATGTATGAATGGTTAATAAAACACCTCTAATCCCAAAACCGCACATTCTGGCTTCGGAAGCAAAGGCTGGTTCTAAGCTAAATCCCAGGCCTTCTAGGGGTGCACTGGGGGTCTCCAGTCCCAGCCCTCCCAAGGACCACTCAGGGGAGCTCAAAGAGCTACACTCCTGGGTCTGCTCATACAGGGCAAAGTGACACCGTGACCAGTGCACGGCATTAAATAGAACACTGGCCTAGGAGACACAGCCCAGGCCTGCCAGTGACGGGCATCAGCTCATCTCAAGCCCGGGGGCTTCCTGCACCCCAGGTTCCAGCTGCTGCTGAATAAGCCTTTAGCTGCCATGGGCAGGAGAGGTGTCCGAACCCACTTTCTGGGTGCCAGTCCTTGGAGACACAGACCCAGGCAGTCATGCTGCCAGCTGACATAAAGCACAGTCCAACCCTGTCAACAATGCTGCCGCACAGGGTGGGACCACAGCGACCTCCTGCTGTCACGGGGACAGATCTAGATAAGGCCACATTGGAAGAAAAAACTAACACTTTCATACAAGACAAACAAAACTTGCACCGGAGCCCAGGACACTGTCAGCCCGTTCTCCTGGGTCCAGTTTTCTCTGCATCACTGACTGTTTATTTTATCTTTATTTACTTAAAGCCAGGGTCTCTACAATAAGAACTAAGATTGCTCTTTTGGTCCTGTAGTGTGGCAGAACAGGCAGGGGTGGGGGTCTTGGGCTAGGCGTCCATAGAGCTGGCAGCTGTCTCCTGGGCTGGACACATCCCCATTTTGTGACTTTTTAAAAAAATGTATTGGCACAGGGTCTCACTACCCAGCTCAGACCCTTAAGGACCCTCCAGTTTCAGCCTCCCCAGCGCTGTAATTACAGGGACACATCACCATGCCCGGACTCAGTCCCTGGCTCAGCGTGCCTGGGGGCAGAGCTGGTACAGCCTGTGGTGCCAGGGATTAGACCCCGGTCCCTGCACTTGCCTAAGCAGGTGCTTAGTCCACTGAGCTAGCTCCATGGCCCCATTTTGTAACTTCTGGTTTTGAGACAGGATGCCATTGAGGTGCCCAGGCTGGGTTCCAACTTTCAAGCCTCCTGCCTCAGCCTCCCAGAGGGCTATAATGGCAGGCCTTCACCTCCAGGCCCAGCAGTCTATAGTTTTGTTTTTAAAATAAAATTTTCACCTCAGAACAGCCTCAGTTTTACAGAAAATTTGGGAAGAGAGTAGAGCCCCGTGCACCACACTCCCAGGGTCAGTTGCTGAGCAGGACTGCACTCATGGGGCACTGACACTCTTCAAAGCCCCACTCGGCCGGCTGCCCCAGTCTCTCCCACTACCCTTCTCCTTCCTGGGACCCCAGGTGACAATGGGCACCATGCGCACTGTCTGCGCCCCTGGCAGTTATAGCAAACCTGCTCAGGTCTTCAGAGGAACAGGAGGGGGTCTGGTACCCCTTCCTCACCCCTCTGCTAAGTGTTAGTTTCTGCAGAAGCATGGGCCGACTGAAGCCACAGGCTCCTAGATTCCAACTTTCAAGCCTCCTGCCTCAGCCTCCCAGAGGGCTGTAATGGCTGGGTGCTGCTGGGGTGCTGCTAGGGGCTGCGTGGCTTGTGCTCCACCTTGTGAGGGAAGGTGACATCTCCTGGGGCTGCCTAGACAGTCACCAAGGGCTTACAACAGACACTTGGCCCCGAGGTTCTGAGGCCAGGAGCCCAGAGCCCCAGGGTCAGCCAAGCGGTCCCACAGAGGGCCCATGGGAGGATCTGGCGGCACCTGGTGCCACTGGTGGTCCCTCCTACCCCTGCCTGTGTGTCACGTGGTGTCCCTGTGTCTGTGTGTACTCCTTAGAAGGACACCTGATATGGGAGAGCACCGTCACCACCAGGCTCACCTAAACGAGCTCTATGGGGGCCTTCTCCAGACAACAGCCTACATGTGGGGGCCACTGTTCAACCCAGGGCACAGGGGAACACAGGTCGTGAGGGGCAGGGCCATGGGGGCAGGATACCCAGATTGCTGCTGGCCTCAAGGGCTAGCCAGCCCCTTAACCCAGGCAGGAAGACGCCTGGCTGCCCCTCCAAAGCCAGGGGCCATGCGGAAACAGTTCTCCCTCCACAGGGCAGGCTCGGCTGAGGCCAGGCTGAGGTGCGGCATCTGTCACCTGCCCCCAGGCAGGGCCATGCGGAAACAGTTCTCCCTCCACAGGGCAGGCTCGGCTGAGGCCAGGCTGAGGTGTGGCATCTGTCACCTGCCCCCAGGCAGGCGGTGTCTGACTCCCTCTTTTACTGACAACAAAAGCTGGATGGAGCTTTCCTTCCCCCAGGCCTGGGTTATATCACAGAGCCAGGTGACAGGAGCCTGGGCGTGGGGCCACGCTCAGGGCAGGCGGGTGGGCCTGTGTGCAGGCGGGCAGGTGAAGGCACTGCCATCCTCCACACTCCGACCACAGCAGCAGGTCGAGCCAGCGCCAGCCAGCCTCACCCAGCCTGGCATTGCCAGCGGCCTGGAGAAGCAGGCCACGTGCTCCGGGTCTGCCCCAAGCGGGGTCCCCCAGTGGCTGCACATGTTGCCAGTGCCAAAGAGGCAGGGGGCTCTGCCCGGTGCCAGGGGCACAGAGGGCAATGCTAACTGCCCTTCATCTACCCCCAGGACAGGGTGAGGGAGGGCCTTGCTGGGCACCTCTGCCTTGGTGGCCTCCTTGTCCAGGCCCAGGTCCACAGCTGAAATTTCCACTCTGCTGCCGCTGCCAGCACCAGTTCCACTCTCCTAGACCTAGGCCCTCATCCTCCCTGGCCCAACAGGCCCTTCTCACAACCTGTTTTGGGGGGAAACCCACACTCCCGCCCCAGGACTTGGGCCACCCTGCCTGACCACTATTGGCTTCTCCTACCTAAGTGGACCCCGGGGCTCCCTGCCCCACTCTGGGCCCCCTCTTCCACCTGTTCCTCCATTGCCCCAGGACCCCTCAGAAGGGCAGCCAGGGCTCAGCACCAGGTTCCACAGGGCCGCCCTGCACCTCCCTGCCAGGCCCCTGCAGTGTCCGGGCCCACCTCAGATGCCCCACACTATGGAAAGCTCAGTGGGGGGGGTCACCCCATTGCTGAGGTTAGTGGTCAGGGCCAGGGTGCAGGCATGTATTCCCAGCTATTCCAGAGGCCGAGGCAGGAAGACGGCATGTGACACCTTAGTGAGAGGTTGGCTCAAAATAAAACATAAACAAGGGCTGGGGCTGTAGCTGTGGCAGGACACACATTCCACCCCAGCACAAAAATCAAGATAATGACCCCTGCTGGCTGGGTGGTGACTGGTGACTCCTGACAGGCCAGGGCTACTACAGATGCTCACCTCCCCTGCTCTGAGAACTTAGAAGACAAGAGGGGTCCTTGTCTGCTCAGGGGCTCAGGGACACAGTGCCCCAAGCATTTGGGCTAGAGTCTTCAAGGTCTCTAGCAGGCACCCTCATGGACAGCCAAGGGTCAGCTCTTCCAAAAGCTACACACAGAATTCGCACACGAGCCGGACCTCACACGCACAACTGGCAAGAACTGCAAATGCGGCCCTAAAACCTCGTCCACAACGTCCAGCTGCAAGTCCCTGGGAGCCAAAAGGGATGTCCCATGCACCCATCAGAGATGACACCATTGCTCTGGGCCTGGACAAACAGGCTGAATGCCACCGAACTGCTCACTTCACATGTTAATTTTATCTTATGGGACTGCCGTCTCTAGTTTTTAAAAGGAAAAGGAGTTAAAATCATGGCTCTTGATAAAAATTGGTTTCATTTTCTCATGAGATTATTCAAAAGGAGCAGATCATTTTAAAAGGCATTTTGAGAATGAGTCCCCTACAGCCCTGCCAGGGAGTGAAGTCAGAGATAAAGACTGCAGAGATTGGGCATGGTGGAGCGTGCCTGTAATCCCAGAACTTGGGAAGCTGTAAACAGGAGGATCCCTACGAATCTGATCTACATAGTGAGACCCTGTAGACCCTGTCCTAAATACAGAAGAGAGAGACACAGAGAGACAGAGAGAGACTAGTGTCTGTGGAGGGCAAAGCCACCTTCTCCTCCAAAGCTGGGAAGCCAGCCAGGCAGGGTGGCAAAAACCTGTTGTCCCAGCACTCTCAGAGGCTGAGGCAGGAGGATCACGAGTTTGAGTCCAACCTGGGCTATTGGTGACTTAGGGAGATCCTCTCAAAACAAAAAAGGACCAGGGACATAGCTGTATAGGAAGGCCCTGGGCTCAGGCAGTCCTCAATCCTCAAAACAGAAATAAAATGAAAAAGCCAGCAGTGTTGGAAAGCTGCCTACCTGCCTTCCTGTGGCCTTGGAGCTGCCAGAGTCATTCAGTAGAAAGCCTGAGTTCCTGCCGGGGGAAGCCACGGCTGCGGCAGTCTGTTTATACTGTACACTGTACTCTATGCAAGAGCCACGCCCCGGTGGGCTCACCTCAGTCCCCTGGCCCCTGCCACCATAGGCAGCTGGAGGCTACATGGGGAGTTGCCCCTGCTTTTCTGTTTGCAGCCCTCACAGACAATATGCCAGAGACACCCATCTGCTGAAAAGGAATGTCAGCATCGCTCAGTGTCCCCAGCGTCCTGCTGCACAAGGCTGCTGGGTCTGAGGACGGGGCAGGGCCTCAGCTGCAGGGCAGGGGCTGCACCCAGCACAGTGCCCAGGGAACACAGGCACCCGGGCAGCAGCTGGCCTGGGGCTCCTGGCTGTGACACGACTGCTGCCAGCCTGGCCAACCATGCAGGGCTTCCCCAAGGTGGCGTTGGCAGGGTCAACAGAGAGCCCTCCAGCCTTCCTGTTCTTGTCCCAGGAGGCTGGGCCAAGTCCCCCAGGCAAAGAGTAAAGCACAACGTGGACTTAGAGAACAAGTGAGTGCTTTGCCAGGTCTCGTGACAAGGTGGCACTGAACACCTGCCAAGCGACAGCCAGCTGTCCTCCAGCCCCAGATGTGTCAACCAGCTGCAGCTGGCCCACGAGAGTGGCTCTCACTCCTGCTCAGAGCCATGCTGGCCAGGTACATGGGGACACTGGGAGCCATCAGCAGGGCCACCCGGTGGGGAGCCATGCCTCTGAAGCCCGCGGGGCCAGGTGGCCAAGGAACTCAGGAGGGGATCCTGATGCAAGGCCAGGGCCGCCCCCAATGGTCACTCCTGCAGTCACCCCAAAGACCACGTGATGGCTGCCGAAAGTATTTCTGCCAAATGCCTGTGCTTTGGCTCTCAGAGCATTTGGGAGCCCCGCAGCTGTGCCAGGTGGCCTCACAGGCGGGTGTCATCCCTGGCACCACAGGGGTGTGCAGGGAGTATGGCTTCATTTATTTGAATTATTTCCAAACAATAAAATCTCTCCAGAGCCTTTTTACCAAGATGGCGCCGAAGGCAAAGAAGGAAGCCCCTTGCAAAGCTGAGGCCAAAGCAAAAGTTTTGAAGGCCAAGAAGGCCGTGCTGCAAGGCGTCCACAGCCACAAAAGGAGATATGAACATCGCCCACCTTCCACCATCCCAAGACACTGTGGCTTCAGAGGCAGCCCAAGTACCCTTGGAAGAGCGCCCCCAGGAGAAACAAGCCTGACCCCCGTGCCATCATCAAGATCCCCCTGACCAGAGTCAGCCATGAGAAAGACAGAGGACAGCAACACACTCGTGTTCACTGTGGCTGTGAAGGCCAGTAACACCAGACCAGGCAAGCTGCGCAGAAGCTCTCCGACATCGATGTTGCCAAGGTCAATGCCCCTGAGGCGGAGAGGGCGTGCCTTCTACTGGCTCCCGATTATGCTGCCAGCAAGACTGGATCATCCGAACCGAGTCCAGCTGGCTAATTCTATAATCAAGCTTCTTCCCCAGTAAAATGAAATTTATCCAAAAGAAAGAAGCTGGAATGGTTGATGCTGGGCCCGACAGAGAAGGCGGTGCTGAGGCTTCGGCCTGAAGGGAACAAGGGGGGAAAGAGGGAGGAAGAGAAGGAGAGAGAGAGAGGGGGGAAGGCAGGGAGGGAGGGTGGGCGAGCCACCAACCTGACTGGGATGGACACAAGGAATTTAAAGGTGGATTTAAAGAACAGCCATGGATGTTCTGGCAACTCCCTGCCATCAGGGGAGACCTGGGAGGGCCTGGCAAGGCTCCCACCTCTGGATCCAGGTTCTGTGTCATTGCGGATCCCCCAGATTGGCCAGAAGAGGCCATGGGTGTCCACTTGGCTCTCCTGACAGTGGCTTGGTGATGAGGCCCCAGCATGCAGAGGACAGTGGGAGCTCCAGGCCAGGCCAGCCTTCTGTCATTCTGGTGGCTGAAGTCACCTGGGGCCCAGACACACGAGACCAGGGCCTAGGATCTTGTTCCAGGCCAAGTGGGAACAGTAGCTGTACAAGTGACATGTAGCAGGTGACAGCAGAGGCATTGCTTAGAAGAACAGGCAGGCCTAAGTCCACCAGCTCCTGCTGCAGGAGACCTGCCTGGCCGCTGAGGCTGTCCTGTCAGTCGAGTTACCCCAGTGGAGGCCCTAACACCACGCGAAGAAATAGCCACCCTGCCGTGGCTCGACTGCAGGGCAGGCTGGTGCTTCACATCAGACTTGAGGATGGCTATGACACAGGTACTCCCAGAAGCAGGGGGGACCCAGGTGACTCAAGCATAGGAAGCAGGAAGGAGGAAGGTGCCGGGACCCCCAGTGACATGGGGATCAAAAGCTTCCCACTGAATCTTAAGACTGCGTGAGGGAGCAGCAGCCCCCTGCCACCCACGGCTCCTCTGTGCCCTCGAGCCAGCTAGCGACCTCCTCCATGCTCTGTTTCCTCCTGGGGGGTAGATGGAGCTAACTGGCTTCCCAAACCTGGGAGGATGGCAGCCGCACCACCCTTCGTCATTTACTATCTACGACCTGCTTTTACTCTCCAACAGCCCGGCGTGGTGGCTGGAGACACCCTGCTCCCACAGCGATGAAGGTCAGGGGCTCCAGAGGGCTCCAGGCCCTCAGGGATGCAGTGAGGCGGGCAACCTCCGGGTGTCTGTTAGGCTCTTTCATACCCAAGGCAGAGAATAACAGAACTGCACGGGCTTAATGAGGACAGGGAGCTGGGGGCCACACTACTCATTTGCACTTACTTAAGAGCAAGGTGGTGATGACAAATGTCGGGCACCCCAGCCTCAGAAGCTGCAGCCCAGCCCACATGAGTGAGCACCACACCCAAATGCTCCAGGCACAGGACACCTGCAGGAAGGGACACTCAGGGCCCTCAGGCCAGAAGGCTGGGAAGGGGCGTTCAGGGAGGCCTGCTGTAGAGGTGAGCACCAGGAACGCGGTCTGCACGGCTCCTAGCAGAGCCCTTCTGTGTCCCCAGACTCCTCCCCACATAAAGACACAGCGTCTGCATCCCTGGGGACACAGAAGGGCAATCCATCTTGGTACCCAAGGTCTCCACACTAAGGCACCCTCGACGTGCTCCCAGAGTCCTGAAACCTCTCTGGAAATGCAAACACCACCAAGAGCCCTCAGAGGGGACAGCCCCAGAATCACATAGGGATGGCTGCTTTCCTGCCCAAAGACCTCCTGCTGTCCCCACAGTCCTCAGAGGGTGACACTCAGTGATCCCAACCCAGTGCTAGGGGAGACCCCCCTGCACCTGGGAGCCAAACACTGCTCTGCCCCCACCCAATAGGGACACCGCCCAGTGAGGGACGAAGACCACCCTGTTCCTTCTGGGGACCCTCTCCCACTCAGCGCCCTCTGGGAACAGATCAAATACTGCCCCCCTGCCATGTCTATTAACTTGCAACTTACACTGGGCCCCTGGAGCAGCGCGAGGCAGAGAAATTTTGTTCCCTCTAGTTAAATATTTGCTAAGAGAATTCCAGTCCTAAGTTTCAAGAGACTGACTTAGCTGGCATTAGGGGAGGGAGACAAAGTAGTTTCAGATTATTAACTAACCAGAGATTTTTGTGGAGGAAATGAGAGAAAAATCACACGGCCCACTCCCACACCCTCCAGTGCGAGCAGGGACCAGTGAGCTGGGCGCCCTCCTTTGTCTCTGTTACGGCTGAAACGCTTGCTGGGCCTCGGCATTTCCATCTCCTTCTCCCCCACCTCCAGATGGTGGAATTAGTTTCCCGGCATTCAAAGATGAACAAAACCCCTTTCCACCTCGTGCCGGTCCTGCCGTTCTCGAGGGGGCTCCGTGTCACACCGGCCCCTCGGTTCCAATTCCCCAGCCTTTGTTAGCGTCCGTTCTCCTCTCCAGACTAATGAGCGGCCGGCACTGGGGTTAAGCCAGGATTCTCAGGCCCGAGGCTGCTCCCAGGCCACCCCAGCCACGGGCAGCCTCGCTTGGCACCTCATCAAGGGGCCTGAGGGAGAAGGGAGCGTGGCGAGCAGGACTGAGAGATTGGCAGCGCCTCCGTGCCATACCTCACAGGCAGGCAGCTGGCCAGCTCCGCTCTGCCTCCACCTGCAGGGCTAGGCATG
The DNA here is from genome assembly GCA_004027165.1 of Ctenomys sociabilis. Taxonomy (NCBI): domain Eukaryota; kingdom Metazoa; phylum Chordata; class Mammalia; order Rodentia; family Ctenomyidae; genus Ctenomys; species Ctenomys sociabilis. The sequence goes on along the minus strand of PVKA01001351.1, from coordinate 43,312 downwards.
TGGCGAACCCTCAGGACCAGTGTCCACATGGGCTGGGCCCAGGCTGGGTACAGCAGCGGGTGCCCACCTTCCACTGGGGAACAGACAGGGATGTGGACATTTCTGATCAACTTGTTATGACAGTGCCACTTTCCCAGGCCCCAGGGCTCAGGGCCCCTCCACATGAACACTCACTGTGGCAGGTGCTGCTCAGGGCCCCACGTGGATGCAGTCCACATACAGTGGTCTTCAGTGCACACAGGCTGCGTCCTTACCCTACTCCAGCTCTGTCCCTCCACCTGGCTCTGGGTCTCTCCGTTGTACTCGCTTTAACTGAGCACCTATTTACTGGCACACAGGGCCACATGGCAAGGGCTCCCTGAGTCCCTTCTACCCTCATGGATACACACGCCATATCCTCAGACCACCTCCTGTGCCCACTCACCCAGTCACACTTGCACATTCCACACCCACACGCTCGAGGATCCCACAGCCCCACACTCTTCCCATGGCGCCCTGAGCACAGTTGGAACAGAGGGAGATTAACCTAATATCAAATATCCTGTCATTAAGTGATTAAGTGATGACTTAGAGGTAACAAATTGGATTTCCCTCTCCAAGTGCCCCAAGGGTCCTGAAAAGGACCCCGAGGTTCTGGCAGTAATTACGGCCCAACTGCACGCAGAATTCACTCATAATTAAAAACTAGGCGGTGCACTGTCTCGCTAAAGATTCTAATCTGCAACCTAAACTCAAAGGAACTCTAATTAAAAGTGTCGTCACTCATTAATTCAACAAATACTTGCACCTTCTATGTGCCAGGCAGAGATCTCATGGTGCCAAATGAAAAAACCACAGTCTCCCCTCAAGCTGTCCTCAGCCTGGCAGGGCGACAGATGGACCAAGAGGTTGCGCTTAGGAGTGCCAGGACAGTGGAGCCATGGGCTGTGGGGGGAGGGGTCCCTGTGTGGGGGAGGGGAGTCTGCGGAGCTGGCGCCTGGTGCGGGGAGGAGCCCCAGAGTGGGGCCACAGCTGGATGAAGGTGTGGTCATCTGGAACTGAAATCTGCCCTGTGCCCCTGAACCCCGAGGCAGTGGGAGCTGTGGGTTCCCTGGATAGCACCAGAGCCCTAGCACTGGAACGGGTTGGATAGTGTCTCACTGGGGAGCCCGGGGACATACAACTACCACAGCCCCTGTGAAGCACCTGCAGGCCCATGAATCATGTGTGTGCCTGTGTGCGCCGGGAGTCCCGTGCACATGTGCACACACGCACGTGAGCTGGGTGTTGTGTGTGTACCTGTGTACACACACACACACACACACACACATGTCAGGCATTATGCACATACATGCGTATGCACAAGTGCACGACCCAGGCATTGTATGTGCACATATGTGTACACACGCATGGACCTGGCACTGTGTGTGTGTAGTACACACGTGTACAAGCCAGGCTTTGTGTGTGCACATGCACACACGAGCAGGGCATTGTGTGTGTACACATGTGCACACGTGCATGCAAGCTGGGCACTGTCTGTGTACACAGGTACGCACATACACACACATGAAAGTTAGAGAGCTGCTTGGTGGGAAGATGGCTTGAGTTGCCCACGCCAGGCTCAGGATGTAGTGCCCTGTAGAAGCCAGGTCCCTACATGGCCTGGCCAAAGTACACAGAAGAAGCAAATGCCCTGTCCAGCTCCACGATGGGAACCTTCTGAAAGGAGCACTCCACCACACAGCAGCAACCCTCCCATGCTGCAGCATCGCTCCTGAGTAGGTGGTGTCCGGGGCCAGAGGGGCAGGAAAGGAAGGGACACATCATCAGGTCCCCAGGCTGCTCCCCAGGAGGGGTAGGCACCTCCCACTGGCCCAGAGGACTGACCTCAGGAATGCAGCTCCGCCAGTGTGCAGTGTTTTGGTTGTGGCCAGTGCAGGGATGCAGGGCTGTTGTCACTAACTCCTCAGCTGTTGATGACCAGCAATTACCTGGGGGCCGATCCTTCTGGTGGATGCCAGGCCTTCTGATCACAGCGAGCTGGCCTTTGACCTGAGCCCGGCTTCCTCAGGCCCTGGAGAGGGTGCACCCCTTGACCACTAGTCAGGGAGGCAGGCCCCTTCCAACCCCAGGGCAGCCACTGGCTGGATCCCAAGAGCACAGGTGCCAGATCCCAACTAACTCTTGAGGTGGGACAGGCTCAGCCCTCACTCTCCCAAGGAAAACCCCCTTTCCTCTTTTTTTTTTTTTTTTTGCAGAATCGGGGATTGAACTCAGGCCCTTGCAAGGGAAGCTTACTCCACTGAGCCATCTCCCCGGCCTCTCCCCTTCCTATCTGTGGCCCTAGTTTCCAAGCACAATGAGCCCCAGCGCCAAGAAAACTGCCTCACCTGCTCAAGTAAAGGCAGCACTGCCCAGTAGCCCCTGGCTCCTCCCTGCCCTGCGCTGCCCACCGCACTAGCCAGGTACCAAGCGGGCAGCTTGCCTAGAGCCAGCTTCCACAGGGAGCCGCAGGCTGGCCTCCTCCACTGGAGACACTCAGTGACTCACCACACGCTCCACCCCACGTCATATCCACTGGGACAGGGCAGGATAGGTTTCCAGGGCTGCTCAGAGACAGAGCTGAGCAGGGAGGACTTGCGGCCTCCAGACACCCGTCTACAGCAGCCACAATCGCAGACAGAAGGAAACGGTCCCTGTGCGCTCCAGGACACCATCTCTGCATCCAGAAGAGCCCTTTAGAACACGATACGGGAGGGAAATGCAGTGCTGTGAGCTCACAACTCCCTGGACCCGGCTGAGGCTGAAAGGGGGTGGAGCCTGCAGCCCAAGGGGGTGGACTGTGCACCTTGGTCCGTGGTCCCTGCACCACGGGCCTTATGCACAGGACAAGTCTGTGGCACAGGAGCACTGTGTCCAGTCTTCATGGCATAAGGCCCTCGGGACTCACTCCCTGGCTCCCTTGGCCACGTGGTACTTGGAAAAACAGGCCAACGTGCAAGCCCACCCCATGCGTGGCTCCAGACCCATGTACTGCCCACGACGCCCCACAGCCCTACGGACCCCTGGAAAGTGCCATGGTGCTGCAGTTGGGACACACATACGGGTGCCAGCTCTGCCAGGAGTGACGCCTGCAGACTCCCAAGCAGCCCGCAAAGCAGCCTGGGCATCCGGGCCTGGATCCTTCTCTGATGCATGGAGCTGTCCTTTGCCTGTAGGATGCCTAGCAGCGTTCCATGCCTACAGCATCAGAGCGGCCACCAGAAGGTCCCCAGGCACTGCCGCTGTCTCCCAGGACAAAGTCACACTTGTAAAGATCCACTATGCTAAAGAAACCTGGCCCCCAGATATCTTTTCGTTTGCTTTTCTCATAAACCATCAAAAGAAAAAAATACTGAAAGTCACCCTGCTGTCGTTAATACTTGCAGGCACGCTCTCTAAGTTCCATTTGGGGTCTGACTGGCACCTGGCAGACCCAGAGGGAAAATCCACACAGGACAGGAGGGCTGGGCACTGCAGCTCTCACACCCACGTGCACCCCTGGGCAGCCCCAAGTTGCTGGGGGTCCTCTGCAGTCATCCCTCTAGGAATAAAGACCACGCACAATGCACAAGGTGGGCTCATCTTCTGGTAGCAGCTCCGCTTCCAGATGAGAAATTCTTTACCCTATGTGGGCTTCCTGAGGCCTCAGGTACACACCTGCTCACCGACACAGCTGGGAGAGGGAGCAGACCGAGGGGCAGGAGTACCGCTCGGACATACGGTCTGCCTGTATCTCCAGCCCATCTCCCTGGCCTTGCTGTGACACCGACAAAAATCAACTCTGCATGTGTCTTTCCATAAACACCCACCCTTTCTGCCTGCGGAGATAGCTCAGCAGTCTACGCACCTGCCTGGCAAGCAAGCGCAAGGACCCAGGTCTGATCCCTGGTACCACATGCCATGCCAGTATGACATGTTGTGCTGGCCCCTTGCCGAGCCAGCCACTGAGACTGGGCATGGTGGCACACACCTGTAATCCCAGCGCTGGGGAGGCTGAGACAGGAGGATCACTATTAGTCTGAGCTGCATATTGAGACTCTGTACCGAACAATAGACTAAAAAACAAAAAATCCTTTTGTTTTAAAAACCGGTACTAGCTGGGTGTGGTGGCGCATGCCCGTGGCTGAGGCAGGAGGATTACTGTGAGTTCAAGACCAGCCCTGGCAAGCACAAGGGCCTGAGTTCAATCCCCGGTTCCACAAAAAAAAAAAAAAAAAAAAAAGACCAGCCTGAGCTACAAAGTGAGCTTAAGTCCAGCCTGAACTGCACAGTGAGAACCTGTCTCAAAAAGACAAAAAAAAAAAAAAAGAGACAAAACCCGGTAGTAACTAGATGTGATGATTCACACCAAAACCCCAGCACTCTGGGTGGCTGAGGCAGGAGGGTTATAAATTGGAGCCCAGCTGGGGGCAAATCTATGACTTAGAGGATCCTGTCTTAAACTAAGAAATGGAACAAACGATGGGAGATGTAGCTCAGTGTGAAGGTCCTAAGTTCAATCCCCAATGCAGTACCAAAGCAAACAAACAAATCAGTAGTTTGTATTGCTTCAACTTGGACAGATTTTCTTCCAGAGTAGAAGTGGGTCCTAGGTGATATAGGACAGATGATTTAGAAGAGATGGAAAAGAGGTGCGTGAAAAACACCTCAAATTCCAAATGAGCACAAGTGCTCTAGAGAGGAGACCATGCCCAGGCCCTCTTTCCATCAGGGTTGCTGAGTGCCATTCTTCCCCTCTCCTTCCTGTATGTCATCTCTGTCCCACAAGAAGTAAGCAGTGACAGTGGCTCTCCTGCCTTGACTGCCTGGTGGCATCTGTTCAGGGACACAGCAACACCCTGCCCAGGGATGGGGTCACCTTGACAGCACAGCACCCAGGCGCCTGCAGAGCCAACAGGGTCATGGCTGGAGACTCACCCTGGGTACAGCTCTCTACAGCCCCGGGCAGGGGCATGGTGCCACCACGGAGAGACACAGCCTGTGACCACGCATGCACCTGCCGCAGATACCAGCCCTCCCGCTTATCCGTTAGTCAGACCCCAGGCTCTCTGAGGAGGAGGCTGAAGTGGGGAGCAGCCCCAGCCCCTGAGGAGCTCACCCTGGCATCTGGGGAGACCACTTGGTCGGGAAGCGAGGGGGCTCACACTCAAGACCCCTCTAGGGCATCAGTGCTGGGACAATCTGCTTTGTGCTCTCGAAAGGTGATGCAAGGGAACTCTGGGAGGAAAGATGAGACCGACCCTCCCCCCCCCATGGGGGGTGGGATGGGTACCAAGTTACAAATCACAATCAGAGGGAGAGCTCAGCACGGCAGCCAAGCCCTGAAGGGCGCCTTGGGCAGAAGCCAGCCGGAGCCGGCTGCCATGGCAACCTACAGCACGCATTGGACTCACTGTACACTGCCCCTGGCAAGTGCCAGAAGGGACAGACTCCAGCACACACTGCCCAAGACACCGTGAGACACAGCTTACACTGCCCAGTCCTCCCTGCCTGCCCTCAATCCCTGATTGTTCAGGAGACACAGGTCACGTTGCAGTAGCTGTCAGTGTCGCCCGGCTCTGCATGATGACAGGGTCTTCCTCATGGCTCCCCAAGCTGCAGCAAGCTCCAAGGCCCTGGGTGTTGGGCTCAACCCTACAGAGGATAGCGACCCCAGACCCTAGTGCCTCTGCAGCTGCCAGAACCCAACACAGCAGTGTCCAGAGGGTGAACCAGGATCAGGACATAGAAGGTAACCAGGCACACAAGGAGACAAGACAACCTGAGTGATAATCAACAGACATTGGAGACAGCTGGAAAGAGGCCTCAGCAGGGCTACACGCCGACGTGAACTGCTGCGCTCACAAGCTCAGGAAAGGCCAAAGGCAGGGGTCCGGGTCTCATTAGAGGCCCCGTAGCCATAGGACAGGTCAGAGCAGATCAGAAAGAGGCCCAAAAAGAAATGCTAGAACTGAACCACAGTAACCAAAATGTAAAACTGAACCAGTGAATCTCACAGGAGGTCAGCATCAGCGGACAAGTCCTGGGGCACGGTGAGTGACATGAGCCCATCCGGAGCCCAGCACAGGTGCGCAGCTTCCCTCCTGGTGTCAGCTCTAGGGCTCCACCAGCTGCCTGACCACCTGGTGGCTGCGCTCGGACGCTGGGCAGGTGGTGGCCTGGCTCCCCCCCCCCACCTCCCCCACCCAGCTCTTCCCAGGGCTGCGATGGCTTGGTGCGTGCACATAGGTATGTGCGTATGTATTTCTCCACGTATGTAGGTCTTCTTGAATTTCCCTCACATTTTATGATTTTTTGCTCACCTTTCATTAGCGTTATGCCTGCTTGTTTGATCATAAATATGGTGCGATACACGAGATATTTTATTTTCCATTCGCTGCCATTAAGCAGAAATATATTTGATTTTATGTAATAACCAAGAATCTAAACTCCCCTTGGCCCCAGTGGCCAGTGGCTTCACTTCTGTGAACGCCACCTCACCTGTGAAGAGTATCAGTGCTATTTCATCCTTCACAATTCATCCCGAGGTCGCTAACTTCTGTCTTCCTGCACCGACGGAGACTTCCTGTGCTACAGTACTCTGCACCTGGGATGTCACGTAACGTCAGGCCAACACTCAGGCTAAATGAGTATGAAGTGCCTGAAGGGTTTGCAAGATGCCAGGAGTGAGGTAAACGTCACCACCAGCAGCGCTACCACCGCAGGCTCCGCTACCAGCTCCCCATGGCAGGACCTGTCCTCTTGGAAGCACTGAGAACCCCTCACCTCTTGGGAGACCGAGAGGAAAAGCCCTCACCTCTTCCCTCCTTGGAAACCTGGCCACCAAACAGCGGAGGATGCCGTGGGAGAAAGGAAGGAATAAACCCCACCCTATCCGGAGTCAGTGGAGCACCAGTCCTGGAGCACTCAGCTGGGGACCTATAGTAACATAAAGAGCTTGGGGAGGTGGGTGGCCGGCTGTAAGGCTACCAGACAGAGTGTCAATCAACAGCCACAAGAGATAGCTGGACAGTGTCATGCGCAGGAATGAAGTCAGCAAAATGTAGAGCCCGTCCACATCGGCAGTGGGGCCCCACTATTCCCAGAAGGGGCCCCAACATGAAGTCTAGATCTGGACAGCGTGGTGAATTTTACTAAAGCACATAACAGAAGACACTAGGAAAAGCCAGATCCTGCCTGCCTCTGAGCATAAAGTGTGGCACCATGGAGAGTCACCTTTCCTTCTCAAAGTCCACTTCAGTGGCTCTCGTGCCTGCTGTGACAAATCACCAGACGCCGGGTGCGTTAGAACAGTTAGAGGTTATGCTGTAGTTATGGAGGTTAAAATCCACAACAGGGTATTGGCAGGGCTGGCTCATCTCAGAGACTGAGTGTGACTCCCTCCCAGCTTCTGGGGGCGGCCAGCATCTGTGGCGCACACTCGTTCAGGGCGCAGCACCCGGTCACAGCCCCTGTCCTCTGCCCTGGCTCTCTGCGCCTTGTCACCTCTTGTCTTCAAAGGAATTGCTATTGGGTTTACAGCTGCCCTAACCCGGGATGACCTCACATCCGGATCCTTGCCTTACATGTTTCTGGAAAGGCTTTATTTTCTAATAAGACCCCATTTAGGTTCTGGGGAGACATCTTAGGCGGGCGCTGCTGAACTCCTTATACCAACCCCAAACACAGTATCATTCTCATCAGAATCCCTACACGATTTCTTTCTGAATTAACCCACCTCTAATGCACTGATTACACAGAATCACGGCCACACCAGAGGGCAGCCCGCAGAGCAGCCCAAGGAGACTACGGAGAGGTGCTCTGGTGGTGCAGGACGGGAGGAGGAGATGCGTGTGCCCTGTTCCCTGGCTGTGGAATGCCGTCTGTGATAAAGGTGTCGTTTCTCAGTGGGGGGCAAGAAAACTTCAAATAAAAGAGATTGAGAAAGTGGTAAACAAACTTTGCCTCACCTCCTCACCCTCAAATTAGCAAATTAGAGAGCGGCACACACCAGAGAGAGAGATTGGGCTATCAAGGCAGGGAAGAGGCTGCACTCCTGGATGCACGGAGGCTGAGCTCCAACAGAGACACCACCGAGGAAAATGAGGCAGAAAGAGAACCTAGGCAGACCTGGAAAGGAAGCCCCCGCACCAGGGAAGACAGGTGAGCAGCGAGGCGCTCCCAGAAAGTCCATCTGATGGGGGTCAACGTCAGGCACAGTGATGCTGCCAAACTTGAAGAAAAGAGTCATAAGTCAGTGGGGCATCATTTTTAGCAGCCTAACAGGCCGATGCCACCTTAAGCCCGACACGAATATCGGTGCACGAAGCGCACTACCACAGAGTTATTTCCAAAAGCCCTGACCTAGGTATCCAAGACCTTTGTCCCTAGGACAGTTGCCACTTTGTTACCAACCTCGACCTCCACCACTCCGACCACAAAGGGCAACCATGAGTAGTTGTCACGCTGTTGCCTGCAAGCTCCTGGCCCATTCCCAGCACCCTCTGCTTTCCCCACTGACAAGCCCAAGGCCTGGTGCCTGCACCCCTGCCAGATGCAGATGCCGCTCAGTTCCCTCTAGAACCTCCCGACCTCAGGGCCAGAAACCTTTGACCACCAGGGACCAGTCCTGCCCTCTGAAAACGCAAACCTATTCCTCTTCCTCTCTTCCCAAGAAGCCAGGGCCCCGGAGTGATTATCACCCATGCAGACCTCTGTCCTGGCCCCAGGCTCAGCAGCAACCTCTCCCACCGCCTGCCCCGTGCAGGTCTTCCCCACAGGAGATGACCTTTTATACAGAGCTGCTGACAGCCTCTTTCCCCCAGGGACCCAGATCACATTTACAGTGGTGGCGGTAACCATGGAAACTGGCAGCCTGTTGCAAGCATGGGATGGTTGATGGGTAACCAAGGGACAATGGCAAGGCCTCTGAGCTTATTCAGATGACCTGGGCGGGCTGAAAGGCAGAGGGCACACAAAGGCCACTGGCAAAATGTGGGCTCCGGGCTTCCAAAGGGGCGTAAATGACACCCATAACTTGTCACAAAAGAACAGAGGCCTGTGTTGGCCCACACCTGCACTGTTTGATCTTTGGGGGAGTTTACAACAGTGACTCAGGGGCCTCCTGTCCAGTGTTACTTCCCTTAAAAGTGTACTTTGTAGCAGTTATCTGGTCTGTGTTCTGGCCCCTTGGGGACCCACAAGTGCAGTTACTGGCGAATGTGTCCGCCTGCCCTGGCTTTAAGAAGTGAGTAGAATCGGACTGGCAGCTGGCACCTGGCTGTCTCCCTGCGTGGCATCACGGCACCATTAGCAGCAGGACCTAGCAACTTGGCGGCCGGCCCGGCAGGCACTGTTTGCTCAGGTGCTGCATGCTTAAAAAATCCTGACTCCTCCAGTGGGAAAAGTGAAATGTTATTTTCTAAATCAAACATCATACACTCTGATATTTAAACATATTGGATGAGAAATAACTGCACACACCTTGCCACAGGGAACTGCCCCCAAGCAGAATCTCCAAGTATTTTTACATCTCCTCTAGCAGGGCCACAAGCTGCCTAGATTTAAGGAGGACACAAGGAAAAACCAAGGGTCACACTGAGGCCTGTGGGTCACAGTGATTTGTGACTCGCCTTACTCTGAAACAGAGGACAACTGGCACATTTTTTACCAACTACTCAGAAATCTGCCCCAGATGGGCTGGGGAGATGGCTTGGTGGTCTAAGCCCATGTCTGGCCAGTGCAAGAACTAGGGTTCGATCCCAGGTACCGCAGGCCTGCTGGCTCTGGAACCGAGGTTCTGGGTGCACCCTGCCAGGCACCGAAACCAGGCGTGGTGGCACACGCCTGTAATCCCAGCACTGGGGAGGCTGAGACAGAAGGTTCCCTACCAGTCTAAACTGCGTAGCAAGACCCTATACCAAATAAATAAATAAATTTTTAAAAATTAAAAAGGAAGTCTGCCCCAGAGGCAATGGGCTATCTCATTGGAGCCACTGAAGGAGACACATAGTGAGGGAAGTCCCCTAACTCCCGGCTTTGCAAACGTATGAGCAGCAGATTGCACCATTCTGTCCTCTCCGGAGAAAATCCGGGTTTCCAGATGTCGGGTGACAAGCCTGTGGGCCCCAGACAAGGGACGTCTGAACCCCACAATAACATCCCCGCAACCCTCTGTCCCCATGACTTTACTGGACCATGGGATCCCAATCAGAGACAAGGCGTGTTGTAAAGAGCGTGTGCCCCCCGAGGGGCAGCATATCATTCACCCAGAAACCCGAAATCAGAAATTACTCCAAAATCCGAAACTTTCCAAGTGTGAGACTAGTGCCCATGGGTCGGCCCACGAAGCCCACCAACATGCCCAGACCTGGAACGCGGCCTTGCTCGGATGGCAGGCAGGACCAGAGGACCTAGCAGGCTCAGCCCGGGTGGCTGGGAACAGCTGGCACTCAGGAATCAGCCCACGGTGTGTGCAGACACCCACACAGCCGTCCAGCCAGGAGACAGTGGGCCTGTGCCAGAGCCTCAGCACCTGTGTCCTGCCACCCTGTGGTGCCAGCCACCTGGGAGATGAAGGGCCTGGGCAGGAGGGACAGGGGGCTCTCAGCTCAGCTCTGCTTTCCAGAGGCTCCCCCTGAGTGGCGGGACATGGGGACCCAGCATCTGACCAGGGCGGCTGCTCTGACCTACCCAACAGGAGGGTGCCTCTCACCGTCTGTAGCAGCTTCCAGGGAGAAGCCATGGCCGGCCGCAGCCGGGCCAGCTGACGTCATCCTCCAGTGACCTAGGAGGGCAGTGCTGCTATCCTTCATGGTTAAAGACAGAGACTTGGGGCTCAAGAGCCCAGCATGCTGATCCAAGTCTATAACCCCTGCACTCTGCGAGGCGGGGACAGGAGGATCCCAAGTTCCAGGCCAGGCTGGGCAAATTCTCGACTTAGCAAGACCTTGTCTCAAAAATATAAGGACTGGAAACTGAGTCCAGGGCAAAAAGGCCTTGCATTCAATCCCTAGGATGTAAAAACACAACAACATCAAATTGTTAACAGGCACACAGAGAAGCCAAAATAAAAAGACCCCTCAACTTCCCACAACAAAAACACATGGCAAAAGGTACCAAGTGAGAAGAAAAATTCACGATTAGAAAAACAAAAAGCCTAAAAAGAGCTGAACAACCACAATATAAAGAGAAATATGAAGTGATGAAAAAGAAGTGGCCCTTGGGGGCCTGCCAGTTAGCTCAGTTGTTTAAGCACCTGCACATGCAAACGCAGGCAGGCACACGGGTACCGTAGTTCAATCCCCAGCTCCCCTTAAGCGGCCCATCCTTAAGGCAACCTGAGCTAGCCAAAACACCAAATCCTTCTAAACTTTAAGAGCCAGCCAAACAGCTCAGCAGATTAAAGCGCCTACAAGCAGATGCAGGGGCTAGAGGTTCAATCCCCAGGCCTGAGGTACTGGCCCACCCCTGGGGCTAGCTGAGATGTCAATTGAGACTGGGCGTGGTGGCACACACCTGTAACCCCAGCTCTTGGGAGGCTGTAAACAGGTGGGTCACTGCAAACAGGTGGGTCACTGCGAGTCCATCTAGTAGTAAGGCCCCGTAGACCCTTCCCTAAATTACAAAAAAAAAGGAAAGAAAGGTAGGTAAGTGGCTCCTGAAAAAGGAGACGAGACTCTCAGAAGCAGCAGGGCCTTCCTCAAGGCCCACGCAGACTCGCTATGCCCAGAGACACGCACAAGAGAAGGCGAGCTCTGCTCACACCGAGAGGAGCAGAGCAGGCGGCAAAGACACTAACTTGGGTTACAGGGACACAAATCCAGCTGGGCACCATGGGAGGGGCCCACACAGGAGACAGCGCTGGGGCTGGGGCCAGGGGCCAGGCGGGTCCTCTGGGCAATAGGCAGCTCCAGGACACATCTGGCACTTGGGTGTGGAGAGGGCGACAGAGAAATGCCAGGTGTGTTCACACCCTCAGGAAAATGCATAAAAACAGGCCCTGCATGTGCAGCTTTCTGCTGTTTTCTGTATTTCTGATTGAGTTTTCATGAGATGACTTTATTTTTTCATTAATAAAATCCTTCAAATTTTTAAAATATAAAATAAACCTACTTCTCCCACCCTCACTCTCCCTTAGAGAAGCGTCTCTGGTAGCTGCCGGGCTGGGGAAGGCGCTCCCTGGTGCCCAGGGCAGGGCTGTGTACACGGCACCCACGTGGCAGCCTGGACCTGGCGCTCGGCACCGGCAGCCCAGCCAGCAGGGGCGAAGCATGTCCCTCCTCGCATGCTTCGCTGCCCCAGTTTTCCTGACCAGGACTCAACCCTCAGCCACCCACAGCCCTCCACCTAGCGTCCAGCTGACCAGGTACCCAGGTCTCACATCTGAGGTTCACACCCACTTCTCACACCATTTTGCTGGATCTTTCTAGAACATTCTTCTAGAACATGAAGTTTTGGGGTTTACGGCCCCCTAGAAAAACACAGTAGCTGAGACACATTGCAGTTGGGGGCTTCAGGACTCTGTGACAACATCTGGACTGAGACAGAGGCCAAAATCTCCCGGGAAAGACCCCTGATCACCCGGCAGCAAGCGGCCATCCTGGTTACTACAGTGTGGCTGGAGTGGGACACGAAGGTCCACTACCCAGCTCCTGCCCCCAAGGCTAGGCAGCTCCTGCCACAACGATCAGGCCCAGCCCCCACCCCTCAAAAGGGCAGCACTGAGCACAGGGCCCTCGGTGCCCTCAATCCAGACACCCCCCACACTGCAGGGTCTGGCTCCTGCAGGCACCCTCCGGCCTGTGGAGGTGGCCGCCAGCCAACCCCTGGCCAGCTCCTGTCTTCCTACACAGGGCTGCTCTGTGGCCCTCAAGTCTGGTGGGTAAGATCTGTTGGGGAAGCCAAGGGGATGAGGGGGAGAGTGCCCCGGGCCACTCATGGCTGTCACCTCCCCTCCTGGGCTTTTGAGGTGTGGCATTTCTCACATGCCTGCCCCTCCCCACTAAACACATGCAGCCTATTGCCAAATTCCATTTGCATGCAGGACGCTTCAAAGTGGCCTCCTGGCCCCTTCTGTCCTCTCTGCCCTCACCTTGGGTGCCTGCCTCAGCCCAGCAGCCAGCCCAGCTTAGCCCTGCAACTCGGCTGAAGATGTCAGTGGACAGGAACATAATCACCAGGCTTCTGGGAAGGTTCTGGTGTGTGCATCAGCGCATTCACGAGTGTAAACAGCACCATCACCCACAGGACAGCCATGTCTCTTCCTGGACAGAGCGGACCAGGAAGGCAGGGCCAGGCAGCAGCCAGCACTGCCCAGCCACCTCCACGAGCCCCAACTGCACAGAGCCGACCTGTGCCCGCAGCCCAAGCCACCTCCGGGTACTGCTGTCGCCCTTCAGCTTGGGCAGGACAACACATGCTCGGCCAGCCTCCACTCGATTTAAAGGCCTCCTGTGTGGGCTGCACTGTGCCTGGTACTGCCCTGCCTGTCACTAGCAGCCACAGCCCCCTCTAGGCAGAGGCCAGGCCCTGGGACCCAGACCCCTGCTGCCCCATGGCAGAGTCCTGTGGGGGGACCAGAGCTGGCTATGGCTGAGAGGACAGGTGCAGGTGGGCAGTGGATGTGCCTGTAACCCGAGGCCTAGGAGCACCTTTGAGGTGGCTTCCACCACACCTTCCATGGAGGGGGCTGGGGAAGGGGAGACAGGTACCCTGCAACAAGCTGGTAGCTGTGGGTGGGGCCAGCCTTCCCTTCCTGGGACCCCCAGGCCTCAGCTCATTGACCACACCGCTGTCTTCATGGTCCCTGCCTGGGGGGCGACAGCAGATGGGGAGGCACCGGGAGCACTGGCTTGGCCCTCGCTGACCCTTCCCATCCAGCAGACAAGGTCAGCCATGTGGTACCTCCAGAGTCTGTCTCTGGCCCTGTAAGTGGCAATCGTGAGAGCCAAACCTTCAGGTGTGAAATAAATGATTTTTTAACAGCAAAGGAAACCTTTAACACTAGGTGGGTTGCAGGGAGCCTGGAGCACCCCTCTCCAGGGCTTCTGGGGTAATTAAAGCAAGCCGGACACGCAAACAGTGCTTCAGAGCCCCATTGTCCCCAGACAAAGGGCCGGCTCTTCAATGTGAGGGCCCCAGAGGTGCCTGTGAGGGGCTCAGGAGCCCTGTTGCCATGGCAACGCTGGCCCCAGTGCCTGGAGAAGGGCCAGCACTGCCAACACCAGACAGGCTGAGCAGCCTTCTTAGAGCACCGAGAGGGGCTGTGGCTGTGTCATGCGTGGCCCCAGACACTGGGGAGCGCAGGTTGGAGGAAGAAGCCATTGCCACTGAAGACAGACCAGACCTGGCAGGTGGGGAGGTCTACAGGTAGTAGGCCGCGGCCACAGCTACGACAGGCTCTGGGGAGATGGCTGAGGACGGGCAGGGACCAACTGGGCCAGGGCTCCCAGTGATACACACCAGCTCCAGAGGGGCTGGGTATGCAAATAGCAAATGCTGCCCTCCCAAGGCCCAGTGCTAAGTGGGAGGGTCCCCAGCCAGCCACTCCACAAGGAGGACCGTCACCATCACCTCCTCCTTCCCTCCCCACAGCATCAGCTTTCCACTTCTGACTTAGTTCTGGCAAGATGCCACCTCAAGGAAATGCAGCAGGCCCCTGGGGCCCTCAGCTAAGCCCAGCCCAGCCCAGAGCTCTCAGAGGATGGGACAGGGACACAGGGGACAATGCAGTGAACACTGCTGCTGTCATCTCCATGCGCCAGCCCTCCTACGACCCAGCCCCAGGCCCCCACCCCACCTGCTGGCTGCTTCTCCAGATCACTTCCCTAACCAGTGCACCCAGGGACAGCAGCTGGCCAATACCAGGAGACCACGCAGGGGCAGGGAGGGGCTGGAGGGTGACTTCATTCCTCTAAATATCAGGCAGCCCAGGGGAAGGTACCCACTTCCACATTAGGCAAAACCATCTGGGCACTCGGTGTGGTGACACAAACCTGTAACCCTTGCACTCTGGGAGGCTGAGGCAGGAGAATGTGAGTTTGAGCAGAGCCGGGCAACTTGGCCATTTAGCAAAGCCTTGTCTCAAGCAAAAAGAATGAAGAGAGGGCTGGGGACGAAGATCAGCAGGAAGGCCCAGGAGCAGCGGAAAAGTCAGAGTCATCCCCCACACGGGCCCCGGAGCAACACAGGACGCCAGGCCCAGCCCAGTGACACGCGGTGGCAGCCAACTAGCCTCAAGATCAAAGGGGCAAAGACCCCGACAGGTGCCTTTTCTGCCCTGTCAGGCGACCCTGCCTGGCTCCTGCAGCGGACCTCAGCCCTGCTCGACCCTCGAGGTCCGGAGCCCAGTGTATACCCCCACATGGAGGGTGTCACACGCAGGCTGCCCTGGCCCTGGGCTTCTGACTGGCTCCTCGGCCAACCAGGTGCACACAGACCCTCCTCGTGGGCCTCTCTCCCCCTCACATCACATTTCTCCCACCCCAGGTCCTCTGGGCCAGAAGCACTCCCAGCCTGCCTGGATGACCCACTGGCCCAGAGAGGTCTGCAAGCCCAGCCCAAACTCAAGGGCCTCCAGGAGAACAGGGGCAGGCAGACATGGCCGGGGTCCTGCTGAGGGCTCGCAGAGCGAGGTCAGGGCTCGTGTTGACCTCAGCCTCCCGGACCTCAGCCTGTGTGACCAGAAGCTGGGGACCAATGCACACACAGGACTCTGAAGGTCCAGCTGGGCGGGGCCCAAGGTCCACCTTGCACTGGACTCAGTCCAACCCAGCCCCCAGGAGAACAGCAGGATGGGCCTAAAGACATACCTGGGCACACAGGACGGCCCACAGAGCCATCTCACCAGCTCTTGGTCTAGCCAGGTGAGTGCCCCCAAGACCTGCAGGCCCCACCGGGTCTCCAGGGCACAGCAGGCTCCAGAGCCTCCCACTCAGCAGTCCCCAAGTCACCTAGGCCGGTCAGGGCAGGCCAGCTTCCTGATGCTCCATTAGGGAGAAGGGAAGAGACTTGCCCCATGCATAAACTGTTCAGGCTTAGACAGGAAACGGCAAGCGTTTCCTGGGAGGATAGGAAAGGGGTGGGACCAGGCCTGGTGCGGGTGGGCATCCTCAGGCCGCTGGTACCCAGAGCTGGAGTCCAGGGCACCTACACACAGACTTCAGGACTGGGGGACATGAGGCACAGACCCTGAACCAGGCTTCAATGTCCTTATGTGACACCAAGCTCCCAGTGGCCAGCACAGGATGGCAGCCCTACAGAATGACCCACTAGGACACACCCTCCTCGACAGATGCCCAGCACATCCATGCCACTGTCATCCAGGTCCAGGAAGCAGGCAAAGCCAAACACAGTGAGTGGAACACACCTGTGATCCCAGCCACTCAGGAGGCTGAGGCAGGAGGATTCCAAGTTCAAGGCCAATGTGGACAATCATGAAATCCTGTCTCAAACAAAATAAAAAAGCTGAGGATATAGCTTAGCTGGCAGACCACTTGCCTTGCATGCATGAGGCTCTGCGTTCAATACAGAAAGATGCAGGAATTAAAAATCTTCAAAATGGCACCACCCTCGGGTCCACTTTGAGAAAGTCACTCAAGAAGGAGGAGAAGAAAACCCAGGCTGTCACCAAGGGTGCGGATCCCAGCAAACAGTTAAGAAGGATCTTGGGTGACTGTGGGAGCCCGCTACCCAGCCCTTTGGAGCAGGCTAGACACACAGTCGCTGAAAGGCCCGGGGTGGAGGCTAAGTAACGGGTCGGCAGAGGCTGCCGTGCCAAGGTGATGCTTTTAAAAGCCACGTCCATCCCAGCGTGCCACAGAGAAGGCCGGGCAGGGTGTGCCGCACTCATAATTACGCCTCCTGAGTGGTAAGATGACGGGGTCTTTGCATCCCCCAGACCCGTGTGCTGCAGGGGCCTGCCTCCAGCTCCAGCCAACAGGAGTGTATTATTATGGGGCCAAGTAAGCCAGGGCCGGCCCCAGCTCAGCTGTCAGCACTCTTGTGTGGATGTCTACTGCGGTGTCTCCCAGGCCGCTCCAGACCTGTGGGCTCTGGCCAGGGCCTGCCCATGGGAGCCCGGTACTCATTAGGAGGGAGGGCCCAACTGGGTGGTGCAGGCCTGCAACCGTGGGAGGCTGAGGCAGAAAGACTACAGGTTCAAGCCCTGCCTGGGCACCTAGGTGGTTCAGCAAAACTCAGCCCCACTAGAATGTTTGAAAAGGGGGAGATGGCTCAGTAGAATAAGCACTTGCCTGGCAAGCACAAGGGCCTGAGATCAATCCCTGGTTTTGCCAAAAAAAAAAAAAAAATTCAGTTTCACTTCAGGCTGGGGAGATGGCTTAGTGGAATATGTGCTTCCCTGGCAAGTGCAAACGCCCAAGTTCAATCCCCAGTTCCTTCCAAAAAAAGAGGAACGTTAGAAAGGGCTGAATATGTCATCAGTGCAAAGGCCCTGGGTCCAACCCCCAGTGTGGCAGGGGTGAGGGGTGGGGTGGGAGGCAGCCACCATGTGCAGCATATGGCCAGGGGACAGTGGGGGAACAGATGCCACCTCTATGCCCCAGCTCCAGGCCCTTCCTGCTCAACCTGTGCACAGCGACCACTGTTCTCCAGCCCAGACAGGGCCTGGCTAGTCAGCTACAGCATGAATTGGAAAAGAGGGTAGGCCTGGAGAGGACCTGTGGGCACAGATTTTCCTAGGGCCAGCATGAAACCAGCATGGTGGCATACCCACCCCACCCAGCACCTCCCAAGACAGGCATGGGCTTCAAGGCACAGACAGCAAATGTGTGCATGCCTGGTTCCACAGGGAAATGGTGTGGGGTGGTGACACCAGGCAGGATGTCCCTAGGACACCAGAGGACCAGAGCTCAGCTCTATAAGATAGCATTGGACCCAGAGAGCCTCGGACTGAGGCAGGAACCAGTAGGAAGCCCGAACCAAGGCCCAGGCCCAACACTGCAGTGCCCCTGGGGCCTCTCCTGGCAGGAGGGGTCACACCCTCAGGGGTACAGCTGGCAGCCCCACAGGTGCAGGGGGTAGGTGGGAATCAGCGAGGGTAGAGAGGGGGTCCTGAGGTTCCAACCACACATCCACACGTGAGCCCCATGGGGCCAGGGCTCAGATGGAGAACAGGGCAACCAAGTCACCTGTGACAATCTAGGCTGGGAATTGTGCACCCAAGGGCCTGGGGGGGCTCTGCAGCAAGTGCAGTGTCCTCCCAGGCACGAGACCAGCCAGTCCCGCAGTTCAGCAATGTCCTCTGAGCTCAGGGTGATGGACACAGCGTGCGGCTCACAGAGATGAGGGCCTCAGGACCCGAAAAGGCACTGAATGCCAAGCCCAGGCGACGGTGAGCCGCACCACAATTTACACAAGAAGGGGAAGTGTCTTAAGCATCAGAAATTTCAGCAGTGTGACTTAGTTTACCCCTTACTGCTAACAAGCAGGGCCGTGCCAACATCAGGGAGGATGTGACCCCCACCTGGGAGCCAGGGAAGGGGAACTGGAGGCTCCTTATCGCCACCCCAATACCCAGGGCTCCCCTCACTTTCCTTATCGCCGCCCCAATACCCAGGGCTCCCCTCACTTTGCCCCCAGCTCCCTGGCCACAGGCACAGGCCTCCCACTACCCAACACACAATGCTTTAAACCCACGCCCACGCAAAAAAGAAAAGAATTAAAAAATAAACGGATTTAGAATAGATATTCAGGGGCTGGGGAGATGGCTCAATGGAATACGCGCTTCCCTGGCAAGCACAAAGGCCTGAGTTCAATCCCCGATTCTGCAAAAAAAAAAAAATTTAAAAAAACATGGATTTAAACTAAACCCACACCCACGCCCAATGGGGCATGGTGGTGCACATCTGTAATGCAAGCACCCAGGAGGCTGAGGCAGAAGGACAGCGCAAGCAGGAAGTCTGCCTGGACTACAGCAAGGCCTTGTCTCAGAAAACCAAGAATTAAATAAGCAAAGAAAATCCACTCTCAGGACAGGACCACTTCCTGGGGTCGGACAAAAAGCTGCGTTGCTACATCCACAGCAAAGGCAGGGCCAGGGCTAACCTAGAGCTACTCCAACCCCAGGCCCTCCAGCTGGCCCACCACAGCCCTGCCCCCCACTGCACCCCCAAGCACACAGCCCTGCTGCTGAGACTGCGAGACCCCCTCGCGTTTGTCCTTTGGTCCTGGAGGCTGAGCCCAGGTCCTCCACACCAAGGAGACTTTGCAGCCCTTTCCTCTCACCAAGTGGCCAAGTTGCCCTGGCTGGGTTTGAATTTTTGATCCTCCTGCCTCAGCCTCCTTGAGTGCTGGGATTCCAGTGTGCTTCACCCATCTGGCTTCCCTTTTGGATTCTTAATGACAGTTATAAGGGGAAGGCTGACCAGAAGTTACAGCAGAGAACACAGACAGAGGTCACTGGTGGTAGGAAGGGCCTATCAGGTCCTGGCCTCCAGCCCTAGAGGCTCTCACCCCAGGGGTCCCCACACAAAGGGACCACCTTGTCCTCCCTGCCCCTGCTACCTTGGTTTCTCAGGCTGCAGAGTGGAGCTGCCAGCTATAAGCATGGCCCCTGCCAGGCCCGGCCCAGCTTCACAATGTACCCTGTTCACTTCTAGTTGGTGAGTGAGGGACAGAAAACACCAGGAAGAAAATGGAATTTGGGCTGGGAACACAGTGGTCTCCTGGGCCAAGCCGGAAACCTGGACAGCTGTCCTGACCTGCAAGCCATGGGCTTCCTGCCTCCGGGGCCACCCCTTCCACCCTGTCCCGGGCACTGAGTGCTTCAACCTCAGCACCAGGCAGTGCCTGGGAGGCAGAACCACAGGCATGGAGGATGAGCTGGGTGTGAGGCCCAGGCCGGCTCCTCAGACCTCAGTAGGAGACCGCGCACACACCCGTAACTCCACCACTGGCTTACTGCCCTGGGGGCACACTCGTGCCCCTGACCTCAGCGGCCACGTGCCCACTGGACAGGAAGCCACCCAGAACAATAAGCCTTCATATTTTCCACTCTCTCTTTGAAGCGTTGGAGCAATTTTGATTGCACATTAGAATTTTCCATGTTGGAGAGAGAAGGCTAAGTGAGAGAGAGGACACCCATGCCTGTGTCACGTGGCTCCAGGGCACAGGCAGGGAGCACTGTTGGCCTAAAACAGGAGCAGTGGGGCAGAACTGTCATTCCAGCTCCTCAGGAAGCTGAGACAGGAGGCTCACTTGAGCCTACAAGTTCAAAGACAACCTGGGCAGCTTAGCAAGACCCTGTCTCTAAAACTAAACAAAAGGAGCCGGATGAGGGACGTCTTCCCCCTGCACCGTCCCCACCTCCCTACCATTTCCTAAGCTGTGCAGGAAGAGGGAAGCCCAGGGACTCAGGCGACAGCACTGACCTGTGTGACACCCCAGCAAGTCTGAGGACCAACGAGCAGGGTCCAAAGGTGCCGTGCTGCGCCCAGGGCTCAGGCGCGCTCTGAGGAGGAGGCCCGGGTGGCAATGTCCCTGCGCTGCAGTCCAGCAGGTGCCCCCACCCCTTCTCAACCAGGAACATCGAGTCACACTGCTTTGAATGCTAAAACACCAAGGAAACATGGCAGGGCCAGGGCAGGTAGCCAGCTAACTGGAACACGGGCCTTGGGCCCCTGGGTGGCAGCTGGGAATGGTGGCAGCCGCAAACCGGGGCAGACCCCGCCTTGCGCACCCTGCTGCCCACCTCCATGCAATCTTTGAGCACCTATAACTCTAAAGCTATTTTTAACCCCAACCCCAACCCATAAACCTAATCCTAAAGCCAATTTTAACACTAATGCATAAACCTTAACTCTAACCCTAAATCCAACCCTAACAAGCACTCAATAATCAGATTTTTTTTTAAGAGACTAAAAAGGGGCTGGGGATATAGCCCAGAGATGTAAACACCTACATGGCAACTACAAGGTCCCGAGCTTGACCCCCAGCCCCACATGCTATGCCAGCCCCAGAACCCCCAGAGCGCCATGGCGGACCTGGAACCCTGGGCATGGCGAATTATAGGCGGTCCCTGCCTATAATTCCGGCACTCACGAGGCTGAGACAGGAGGATCGCTGTGAGTTTGAGACCAGACGGCCCAAACTGCACAGTAAGACCCTGTCTCAAAACACCAAAAAAAATCTACCTCTATACAAATATACATATATAGATATATACAATCTCCAAATACAATGATAGTAAACTAATAATGGTTATTATATTGCATGTTATTATCTACAAAGTAGTTGTTCAGATTACATAAAAATGATGAAACAGTTAAGTATTCACTGTTCCTTTCAGTAAGCCAATAGAAATTAGTAGTATAATTATTTAGCTTCCTTGTGTGCATATTTACATTATTTTCCCCTTCTTTCTTTCTTTTTTCTTTTAACAACCAGAGAGACTATTCCTGAGCCAGGCGCGAAAGTGCTTGTCCATTCACGGTGGCAGGACCCAGGCTCACAGTTCAGAACGTGCGTGGAATGCCGAGACGTGGCAGTGCTGCGTGGCTGTGCTGACGCCCAGGGTGGGACCCAGGGGGCCGCAGCTGCTCAGCCCGGGGCAAGCTGCAGCTGGGGCCGGAGGTACCGCAGCTCTCCCGCGCCTCCACCAAGGGCTGGGGCAGTAGCACTTGATTCTCGAGTTTTACTGTAATGAATGAAGTACACATGAACTAGAACTCGCCACCTCACCCATCTTTTTTTTTTTTTTCTCACCCATCTTTAAATGCACATTCAGGGACACGGATCCATCCACAGCACCAGGCCACCACCACCAGCCTCCTCGGGGGCTTTTCCATCTTCCCAAATGCAAATCTCTCATCAGTGCCACAGGTGGCATTCAGGGGTTCCTGCTTCCCAGGCAAGCACTCTGCTCCTGACTGTGCCCCCACTCCGTTCACTTAGACACAGGGTCTCACCAAGTTGCCCAGGCTGCCCTTAAACATGTAGTTCTCCTGCCTCAACCTCCTGAGGAGCTGGGATTATAGCCCTGCATCACCATGCCCGGCTACCACTTGTATCTTTTATGGAAATGTTTATACAAGTCTTTGGCCCACTTCTGAATCAGGTTCTTTTCTTGTTGAATTATAGTGCTCCACCTATTAATCCCTTACCAGACATACAACATGTGAATGTTTATAACAGATCCCAAGTGACATCATTTCTCAGCGCTGTGGCACAGAAGGGCAGGAAAGGGAATGTTTACCAGGGCAACCCTGGCTGTACTTCTACTTTTCTGATCCCCAGCCCGAGACAGGCAGGGGCTGGGGTGAGGGAGACCCTGAGCAGCCATCCTGGCGTGGGGACTACAGCAAGCCAGGCTTGCTGTGCTCAGGCAGCCAGCATGAGGCAGCCGGGAGGGCACGAGCCAGGCAGCTGGGAGGGCATGAGCTGGACCTCATCTCCTGAAAAATCTCTCTCTCTCTCTCTCTCCGATACCAGGATCAGTGCTCACAGCAGGCCCCCTGCCACCCGGTACCCAGAAGCACCCTGCAGTGAAGGACCACGCTGGGGCCATGGCCTCCCACAGCAGGCCTCAGGAGCAACTGCACAACAGCCATACAGCCAGCTCCATCCTGGCCATGAAAACAATCGGCTTTCTGATCCCCAATCTCTCGCCTTGCAAGAGTCCTAATCTGCAAAGGCTAACCCTGTGCGGTTTCACTGGAATGCCCTGTGGTTGGCTCACCTTAACTGAGCGCCACTCAGAAAGATCCTTAAACAACCAAAAAAGACACAGAGTGGGAATGAAAATGGACTATTAAAAATAAAAACTTGGATGGATGGACAGAGGGATGGATGGATGGACAGGCAGACAGATGGACAAATGGACAGAAGGCTGGATGGATAGATGAAAGGAGAGACAAATGGACAGAGGGATGGATGGGCAGACAGATGGACAGATAGATAGACAGGGATGGATAGATGGGGGACTAGGAGGGAGGGGTGAAAAGATCAAGCTCTCATTGGGGGATCTGGGTCTTTGGAGGTAGAGGTCCTCAAAGGGCAGGTCCACAGGTACCACATGGTGTGGGTCCTCACCTGTGTCTGCCCCTGCCTCCCACATGGGGCTTCACAGACCCCAACCCTGCCCCACTCAAGGAGCTGCCTTTCCTAGCCCAGCACCCCACACAGCTCCTCCCACAGCCCAGCCCATCGGACTCCAGGGGTGGGGGCCACACTCCTGCCTCTCAGCCCTCCTGCTTCGGCCCACACCCTGAGCTCCAGGCCTGTGTCCCAGGCGATACCCAGCCCCTGGTGGGTGGCAAGGATAGAGCCCTCAGCCCTCTGTGGCCAGGCCTCCACAGAAAGGCTCCTGGAAGGACATAGGAGCTAGATTCCCTTGGACTGGAAGTGAGGTCACAGTAGGCCAGGGATGGGATCAAGTCACAGTGGCCAGGGCCGTGGAAGATGGAGGCAGCAGCAAGCACTGGTGGCAGAGATTGCCTGGTCCAGCACACGAGCCACACTGGCTGTGGCCAGAGTAAAAGGCAGACAATGAGAGAGAGGAAAACTGTCACCTCCTCCCACATTTCCTTGAGGGATAAGAACTACACAAAGGGGAGGAGGCCAGAGGTTGGGACACAGGCTCTCAGGGCCACACCAGCCCTACCCTTGACTGTGCCAGGCCCTAGTTGGCTTCACAGACTTCTGAAGGAAGATCTGACATAAGACCACCATGTAGGGCCACCCTGAGGCCATGCTTGGCTCCCCAAGCTAACACAGGCCCCTGGAAGCCCCAGCACTGAGCCTCCCCTCACACTGTCTATCCAGACCCCCACTGGTTGCCAGGGGAGCAGACAGGAAGGCAAATATGGAGAAAGGGGAGCTGGGAGAGTGGACAAAAGGACCCCACAGCCAGCCACACCAAATGGCCACACCAAGCGCCACACCTAACAGAGTGCAGCCCCCCCCTGCATGTCCAGCCAGAGAGGTGACATTGGAGCTCTGGCTGTATCTCAGTTGCTCTTCTTCCACTGCTTGGGCAAAATACCTGACACCCAAAATGAAGGAAGGAAAGGTTTATTTAGCTCACAGTCACTGGAAGTTTTGGTCTATACTTGGCTGGCTCCAAGGCAGAGTGGCACATGGCAGAGGGCAGCAGCTCATGGCGACAGAAAACAACAGGAAGAGCAAACATGAGAGGAGTGGGCCGGCCAGACAGCTCAGCAGATTAAAGCTCCTGCGTAGGCAGATGCAGGGACGTGGCTCAGTCTCCAGCCTGCCGTGCCAGCCCTGCGGGCGCGCTGAAACAGCAACCGAGCCTGGGCGTGGAGGCGCGCACCTGTGATCCCAGCGCTTGGGGGGCTGAAGACAGGAGGGTCACTATGAGTCTGAGCTGTGCAGTGAGTCCCTGTGGACCCTGTATGAAATACAAGAAAAAGGGAGGAGTAGAGGCAACAGTGGCAACAGAGAACAAGTCTGCCTCTGTCTCTCTCATGTTACCTCCAGGCTCTCTGCCCCAGGCTGGGGGTAGCACTCACACCCATAATCCCAGCAGCACTTAGACCCACAATCCCACTGGATCGTGAGTTAATCACAAACTCTACAAGTCTGCCCCATGCCTTACATGAGGTTTTTGGGGGAACAACTAGACACAAACCATAACAAGGTGACAGCCCCATCCTGGACACCTATATCACATCCCTGCACACAGTGTGTGTCAGCCCAGATCTGCTGGGGAAACCGAGGCACGGCCACACACCTGTCAGTTGAACTGGCTGGGCTTGCACTATGAGCATCACCCGGAGCTGAGAGTACAGGACACAGGATAGGGTGTAGGCAAGGCCAGGCTGGGCCTCTCTCCTGTCTTCCCTGCCCGGCTGTGACTTCCCACCTGCATAGAGGATACCCTGGGGGTGGCCCTGGGACCAAGGACAGGAGCGACTCCCCTCCTGTAGGAAGCCACTGCAGGAATCCCCTGCCAGCCTCAAAGCCCCCTGCTCTCAGACACTCCTCGGGTCCTCCACCAAGCTACCTACCACCCTGGAACGTCACAGGAGTGGCAGAGAAAAGGTACTTCCTACACAAAGTACCTCTTACGGCAGCCTCTGTGTGCCTGCGTGCGTGCACATGTGTGCATTTTATTTGCCTGAAAAAGAACTCCTGGCTTTCATCCAGAGGAGGACTTGGAGAAGACAGACCAGTGTGAAAGCGGAGATGAAGGGCTGGAGTGGGGCCTTACCAGCTTGGGAATGCCACACCCCATGGGCAAACTGACTACTGAGACACCCACAAGTTCATACCTGAAGGTAAGGCATGGAGAATTCAGCCCCTGAGTTTTCCTAGGCAATGCCCAGCCCTTTCTCCTGAGCCAGTGCCCCAGCACGGCAGGGGTCACTGGAGTGGCTCTAGGTGCCCTGGGGTGCTGAGCCAGGCAGGCAGGCCTCCCCTGAAACTCCCCCAACCTACTTCAGAAATGATCCACAAATACTTGCCAAGTGCCAGGCCCAGCCCTCGGTGGGGGGCAAGGGGACTCTTGCCCTCCACGACAGCATAGCCACCAGCACCAGGCTGGGCCCTCGAGCCCTGATAGCCCAGCTCCTGCGTCCTCAGGCAGCCTTCCAACACTAACACCTCAGAAAACAGTAGGATGCCAGGACATGTGGAACCAAAAGGGCAGGCGATTCCTTGTGCCTCCCAATCTCTAGGAATTCAACCCTGGGCACCCAGACAAACCTGTGTTCAGGTTAGAGGACCTGAAAGCTATTTCCCTGGAGGCTGTGACCTGAAAATCCACTCCAAGATTGGGAGTATTTTCCACACACTGCACTGAACCAGATAAAATCTGCCTGTTTGAATCTTCGTGCTGGCAAGACCAGGGCCCCTGGCACATGCCACACCCCATAGCCACAGCCCAGGCACTGCTCCCACTCTAACAGGCCTAAGCACCAGGTTTCAGGGTGCACAGGCATCTGCGTCAACCCAAAGCCGAGGGGGTCCTGACAGTGACCCCAGGTCCTGGGTGCAGAGCTGGTGTCACCATGAACACGGGCCACTTTCTGGGTGTGGCAGTCTCCCTTGACCAGCTTCTGCCAAGGGCCCCCTGCCTGCCACTTTCCCTGCTCTCAAAATGGATTGTTCTGTCTCTAGTGCATCTCACACCTGAGACCTGTGTGCCTCCTAGCCTCTGAGGCCACTCCTTCTGCTGCCCACGCTGCCCACCCCACATGCACACCCCAAGTCTGATGCTGAAAAGAGAAGCAGCAGTTCTGGCCCCGAGACCCCATGGCTCAGTGCTGGGCCACAGGAAGCCTCTTGTGGACACTGAACTGACCCCAGCCCAGCACCCCGAAGGTGCCAGCACCCACCAAGGTGCTGCCTGCACCTTGTTGTGCTGAGATGTTATGCACACAGACACCCCAGCTCACCAGCCTCAGCCAGGCCCAGTCCTGGTGGCTCCCTCTGAGCCCTGACCGGGTCTACACCCCATTTACAGCCAGCAAGTCTGTGCCCTGCTCCGCAGAGGGGGCCCCCACACCCCCTCTGCACCCTTGACAGTGGATTGAGTCACATCTGTGTCCCCAGGGCCACAGCTCACAAGAGGAGGCTAGTCCCATCCTGGTGACCCAATCTTCTGCCTGGGGCGCTGCTGCCCGAAGCAGGGTACCACAGACACGGCCCCTTTGGTCTGTTCATCTCTGCCACGGAAGAGGAGCGGGGACTGCCCTGATCATGAGGCAGCCACAGGAGAATCAAACATGCTCAGATAGCAGAGGCAGGAGCACTTCTGGGTACATGGAACGGGGAGGCTCCACTCACCCCCACACTGTCCTGGAGGGGCTTAGCCCCACTCTCCGGGCCTTTCTCTGAGCTCCTTGCCTACAATGACTTGCTTGGCGGCGGCGGCTGGCACTTGGGCCCTGGCATCTGCCCTCGACCCACCTCAGCCTGTGCTCGCTCGGCGCTTATGTGACCCCTCCGACCCCGGCCTTGCACACGGCGGGCACTAGGGAAGTGCATAAACCCTCCTGCTTATGGCCAAGCAACAATTTTCCAGAGCTATGTGAGCCCTTCAATGGTTAACTAGCTGTCCAAAACACCTAACTTCCAGGATGGCTTACATCACTCTAAATCCAGCTTGATTCTACCTAGAGTTTGGAAGGAAACATCACACAAGACCCAGCCTGGCACCTCTGGGCTCTGTCCTTCCTTGTTTGTAATCTTCTACTTAAAAGTCACCTCAGTATCCTGCATTGCACTCGGCAAATACTTGTTAAAACTTTATCAAGCCTAGACCACTTCACACCATCCACTCCCTCCAAAGTAAACAGCGGAAGGTTGCTCAATCTCATTATTCCACTGAGTTCTAGTATTTTCTAACACGTCTGAATGACTCACCAACCAATCATCTCCACTGCTCCAAGACTGCTTTTCCCACATCCACTGGTCTACAACACACAGCAAGAGGAAAGGTAGGGGCGGCCTGCAGCATGTTCTGTAAGGCATGACTGGGGCCCTAAGCCCTCACACACCTGTGGTCCAGAGAGTTAAAAACATCAGTGTTGCTGAGCATAACGGTACACACCTATGATCTGGCACTTGAGAGGCTGAGGCAGGAGGACCGCCAAGAGTTCAAACCAAAAGCCAATAGATAGATCAATAGATAACGAAGCACAGCTTTTATAAACAGGCACAATCCAAAGTCGCTATTGCAAGATTGGAGATATCACTTGGGCACGTCACATATAACAAAACAAAAACGTCTTGAGGTGAGCAATGGGTATGGCTGGATGGCATTCAAAAGCAGCAGTTACTTTAATTTCACATTTAGACTTTCTATTTTTTCTGAAAACATGTGTGTTACAGGATGCTACAGGAAGCCCTCAAGACAGACTACTTGCACTGTCCCACAGCAGGCTCCGCCCCGCCAAGGCTCCACCCCACCACAAACTCTGCCCAGGGCTGCAAGCTCCACATCACTGCGGCTCCGCTCTCAGCTGCAGGCTCCGGCCCTGCCAGGATCCTGGCCTGCAGGTCCCCTCACAGCCTCACAGCTGCGCCTCCAGGGTGGCAATAATGCATCAAAGCCTTTAGGGCATGGCTGTAAATCCTGCCATGCCAATTAGGCTGCACAGAAAACAGTGGTGAGTTTGAATCGACAGCTTTCCCACATTGTTCCCCAATAAAACCTGAGTCCGCCCCCGGTTCACCCAGGGCTGAGCTCTCCGTCTGGCTTGGTTTCAGGGCTCTGCTGTTTGGACCTGTAGGTGTCAGCCTTCACTGGGCACTAAAGAGCAGTCCTGGGCCGGAAGGTCACGCAGCATTCCCACGTGTGCATCTCTCACACTGAAGGGTCAGCTTTGAAACTAACTCCTCAAAGTCTCCCCTTTGGTGAGACAGGGGAAGGGCACGTCGTAAGTGTGTGAAGGGTAGGTTTGTTTAGTTCTGATCCTGCCCCCTCACTGGAGACCCTGAAAGTGACTGACAGCCCCCAGCCTCCACTGCCTCTCTGAAGCTTCCAGTTACCCGAAGGACAAACAACAGGCTGAGTACAGGTCTAGAATGCTGCTTCTCGTAAGAGCATGCGTGGGCTCTTACGAGAGCCAGTGGGGCAAGGACCACTGCCAAGACACGCAGTGTGGTTCAGTCGCTGGGTGGCGGGAGCCCCCGGTCCACCATCAGCCATGGTCCTGGCCCTGGGCCTCCTGACCAGGACCCCACACACCTGCTGCCCATGCACCCAGGGGTGCGGGCCAGGGCGCTGCAGACATAGAAACTCCTCTACCCCAGCACAGACCTGTTCCCACCACATGTTTTGTTTGTTTGTTTGTTTTTGCGGAACCGGGGATTGAACTCAGGCTCTTGCACTTATCAGGGAAGCGCTGATTCCACTGAGCCATCTCCCCGGCCCCACTGTGTTGTTTTTATGCAGATCTAAATTTATGCTCTGCTTTATGTAGCAAACACAAAGCCACATGACAAAAATGTACCAGGAGTCCCCACGGCCCTTGGGAACAATGTGTCCCCACCTGAGCGCCTCTTCTGTGTTCTTTACATGTCTGCACAACATCATACAATAGTCACCTTGTGCAGCCACAACCTTGCCGAGTTGTTGCACAACACCAAGCCTGAACCTGTGCATACCTGGTCACCTGGGGAGACAGACTGACCCGGAACTTGCCCACTTCCCTGACACACGAAATCTCCAACCAAGACCAGTCAGAAAACAGACTTCTTGGGGCCTCCAATGGCAAACTGTATCCTGTTAACTTACTGTTCAAACAGCTTACATAGATGTGCGCCCAGAACCCAGAGCTCTCAGCCCTTCCCCGTGGGATCTGAGGCTCATAAATAAGGCTGCTGGGTCACACGCAGATGGGCTGTCACAGAGCCACCCTGGGTGCACTCACCTTCCCGTGGCCCCACCCAGTCCTCCCTCTCCTCTGTGTCTCCCAATTCCCATGGCCTCCGCTGTCCCTGTCCCTAGCACTGCAGGCTGCCCACACACAGGGGTCAGCTGGATGGGGGCCTACCCTCCCTGTCCGGCCTTTGGGGCCGAGCTGTCTCCCCCCCTTCTGGTGTTTCCTGGGCTGGACAGCAGGCTGCCTTCTCACACCAACTCCACCATGAGGTAGGGCAGGCACTGAGACAGCTCCCAAATTACAAGGCTGGTCCAAAAGCCTGAGCCAAGATCAAACCTGCTTTTCAAAGCGCTGTCTCAGAGATAGCACACAGGAGCCGAGTGCTGTTATTATCTGCAGGAGACAGAAACACCAGACTGAGGGAAAAGCAGGCATATTACAGGGTGACTCAGGAACTCGAAGTAATTTCCAACGGTCCCACCCGGCAACTAATTGGCACATGGAGCAGGCAGTGACCTTTGATCCTTCCAGACAGTCATGTGTATGGAGAGTGGACCCAAAAGGATCACGGGGCAAAGCAAAGGACCAGGATAACCCTGCAGCTGGGCAGTAATTGTTCGACTCTGGGAAGCTCTGCACTTGAACTTGAAGAAGCCTGGGCCTGCTCCCTGAAAAAGTGCTGAGCCAAGCAGCAGGCGCCACACCCAGGGGCCTGCTGGGTGGGGGGTACACCCCAGTATCCAACAGAGGCAGACAGGCCCTGCTTGGATGTGTCCTGGCACGCCCGGCCAGTGGGGCCTGCAGCAGGGCCCTGAGGCTCTGGGGGGGGGACACGTGGAGCCACTCCTTTTCCCCCAGGGCACTCACCAGACACAGACACCTCCATGAGTGCCTCCAGCGGCCGGTTGTTGTCCAGGTCCCGGCTGAGCTGCAGCTCGCCGGTGGCAGAGTCCAGCAGCAGCAGGTGCAGCTCATTGCCCCGCAGGAAAGTGTAGTTGAGGTTGTCCGAGAGGTCGGGGTCGTGGGCTGGGATGCGGCCAATCACACCACTGGGGAAGCTGTTGGATTTGTTGGTGACATAGTTATTGAAGAGGATCTGAAAGTCCGGCAGCTCGGGTGGGTTGTCATTCTGGTCCAGGAGGTGGATACGCACGGTGGCCCGGCTCACCAGCGGGGCCGACGTGGCCTGTACCACCAGCATGTAGTCCCTGCGGACCTCGAAGTCCAACTCGGCCAGGGCCCGCAGGTCCCCGCTCAGCAGGTCCAGCTGGAAGACCTCGGGCACATTGCCCTCTACAATCTGATACATGATCCGGGCGTTGGGTCCCTCATCAGGGTCGTTGGCACAAATCTTTGCCACTACGGACCCCACTGGGCTGTTCTCTTCAACAAACAACTCCAGCTCGTCCTTCTCAAACACAGGGGGGTTGTCATTGATGTCCAAGACAGTCACCTGGACCTCCACTGAGGCACTGAGGGCAGCTGGGGTGCCCCGATCCACAGCCAGCGCCCGAAGGTTGTACACGGCCACATTCTCCCGGTCCAGCCGGCGCTGGGTGCGGATCACACCCGAAGTAGGTTCGATGTAAAAGTCCCCATCGCCATCATCCCCGCCATGGAAGGTGTATAGCAGGCGACCGTTGGGGCCAGAATCTCTGTCTGTGGCAGAGACCTGGAGGACGCTAGTGGATGGGGGAGCATCCTCAAACACAGAGCCCTGGTAGAAATCCCGCAGGAACCTGGGCACGTTGTCATTGGCATCCAGGATAAGGATCTCCAGGGAGGTGGTATCTGATTTCTGAGGGATGCCATTGTCCCGGGCCGTGATGGCCAGCGTGTAGGCAGCCTGATCCTCGTAGTCGAGCTCTGTCATGGTGTAGATGGTGCCGGTGTCAGGGTCGATGCGGAACTGTGGCACAGGGTCCTCTAGCACGTAGGTTATCCGAGCGTTCTCACCTGTGTCCTCATCAGTAGCACTGATGGTTGCAATGGAGGTGCCCACGGGCCGGTCCTCACTGACGCTGACAGTATAGTGAGAGCTCTGGAAGACTGGCCGGTGGGTGTTGGCATCGGTGACGTTGATGAAGACCTGCACAGTGTGTGAGCGCGTGCCATCCGACGCGGTCACGGCCAGCACGTACTGCCGCTCCTGCTTGTAGTCCAGCGGCAGCGCCAGGGTGATCAGGCCACCTCCACTCTGGCTGCTAAGCGCGAAGCGGTTCCGGGTGTTGCCGCCGGTGAGCTGGTAGGTGATCACGCTGTTGGCATCCCGGTCACGGGCACGAAGTGTCAGCACACTGCTCCCCACAGCCGCGTCCTCATTGAGCCGGAGCTCATACAGGGGCTGCGTGAACACGGGGTCATTGTCATTCACATCCAGCACCGTGATGGACACACTGGCCGAGGAGCTCATGGGAGGTGAGCCATGGTCCACCGCCTCCACCCCAAAGCTGTAGTGCTCCACCTCCTCGCGGTCCAGCTCTGCACACACAGTGATCCAGCCTGAGCTGTTGTGGATCTGGAAGGGGAAGTCCACGGGGGAGTCGGGGTCCCCGGGCCCCACGGCAGCAGAGCCTGTGTCGACCAGGCGATAGTGCAGACGGGCATTCTCCCCTGCGTCTGCGTCTACCGCCTGGATATGCAGCACCGAGTGGCCCAGGGGGACGTTTTCCAGCACTGTGGCCTGGAAAGGGCTGCTCACGAAAATGGGAGCATTGTCGTTCACATCCAGCACTTGCACCGAGACCAGCCCAGAGGAGTTGATGAGTGGCGGCCGGCCACCATCCTGGGCTTTGATGCGCAGCGTGTACTCCCGGATGGCCTCAAAGTCCAGGGGGTTGATCACATCCAGGCTCCCACTCAGGGAGTGCAGGTAGAACTGCCCCTTCAGGTTCCCGCTCACAATGCTGTAGTGTATGGCTGCGTTCTGGCCCTGGTCACGGTCAGTGGCTTGCACACGAAGCACAGGTGTGTTGACAGCCAGGTCCTCGGGCACCTGGACCACATAGCGTTTCTCGCTGAACTGAGGGTAGTTGTCATTCTCGTCCTCCACCACAATGTGCACAGTGGCTGTGGCGCTGAGCGGGCCCGGGTTGCGGCCCTGGTCATTGGCTTCCACCAGCAGCAGATACTCAGCTGCCTCCTCCCGATCCACCACCGCCCGAGTTCGCACCACGCCAGAGCGTGCATCTATCTCGAAGACACCCCCGGCACCCTCCAGCAGGCGGTAGCGCATGTTGGCATTGGAGGGCGCGTCACCATCCGTGGCGCGGATGGTCAGCACCTCATAGCCCACCTCGAGGTTCTCACGCACACGTTCACGGTACTCTGACTGTTCGAAGACAGGGCTGTGGTCGTTGGTGTCGCTGACGGTGACGGTGAGGTAGGTAGCTGCTGAGCGTCGCGGTGACCCGTGGTCCACAGCACTGACCTTGAGCACGTGCGTGTCCTTGGTCTCGCGGTCCAGCTCACGGGCCGTGGTTACGGTGCCAGTAGCCACGTCGATGAGGAAGTACCCACTGGAGCGCTCATCAAATAGAGCCTCCATCTGGTAGCTTAGGCGCCCTGCCTCACCCTCGTCGGGGTCATGCGCGCGCAGTTCAATGACCTCAGTGCCAGCCGGTTCGTTCTCGGGCACCGACACTTGGTAGCTGGGCAGCGGGAACTGAGGGCTGGTACTGCCACCTGCGCCCCGCCTGGACCGACGCGACACCCCTGATCGGGCCTCTGGCAAAGCTGGCTGCGGCGGAGCCAGAGTCCCCAAGGGTAGATCCGGCTCCAGCTCCCCCGGGAACGTGTCGGGCGCGCGCCGAAGTGCACACTTCAGGCGCTGGCGGACAGGGCCTCGGGGCAGCAGGCAGAGAGGGTGGGGACTTGGGCAGCGGCGGACCGGGCCCAAGGCAAGTGCCGGGAGCGACAAGTGCACTGAGGCTGCGGCGCCTCCAGGAGCCAGGGAAGGGAGTGCGCCTTCGATCCGGGGCCCCAATCGGTGTCGCTGTAGGTCGGCCAACCAGGGATGCACCAGTGCCGTCGGGGCACGCCAGGCCCGCAGGACTCGCAGCGGTAGGGGTAGCAACGGGCGCCACCCCAGGCGCCCGCAGCCCCAGGACCCCGTGCCTGGCCTGCGCCGCCGGCCCGCCAGCCGCCCACCGTGGCTTACGTCCAGCCGCTCCCGCGGTACCTGGGGAGAGCGCACGACGTCCCATGCGTGGGTCCAGCCGGGTCCCGGGGCGAAGGCGCCGGCCCCGCTGGGCTCGCGTAGTTCCCGGGCGGTCGCGCACGGCCCCAGCGTGGGCAGGGCGGCGGCCGCGGCCAGGAGCACCAACGCGGGCAGCACGGGCGGCGGTGGCGGCGCCATGGCCCGCGGCCCCAGCCGGGCGCCCGTGCACAATCCATGCACCCGGCGCGCTCCCGCATCCACCCGGCGCGGTGGCCGGGGGGTGGTTCCCGCGTGCCCGGGCCCGGGCCCTCTGGGTGGCCCGAGCCCAGCCTCCTGGGGGGCCCTGGCGGGTACACCGGGACCCGCGAGCCCGGCTTCGCCCGCAGCTTCCACTTCGAGAGCACTTTGCGAAAGTTGGCGAAGTTGGTTTCAAGATGGCTCCTCCGCGCGTCCCGGGAGGGCGCCGCACATCCACCTGCGGCGCAGCGGCTCCAGGTGGCTCTGAGCGCGGCGCGGGCCGTGGGAAGAGGGGCGGGCAGCGATCCCGGAGGGGCCGACCCCTCCTCCCGAAGCGCCGACGCGCAGTCCCCGCGGTCGGCTGTGTCCCGGCTGTGCGCTCGGCCCTCGCCCCTGCACGCTCTCCCCGCCCCCGGCCCCGCCCCACCCAGCCTGCAGCTTATTGTTTAGGGGGGGTGGAGGCAGCCAGGAGGTGCGCGCCTGGAGGGTCGCCATGGAGACGCGGGGGCGCGGCCGGGAGGGGATTGGGGGCCAGACCCACCCCCGCGGCCTGCCCACCTAGCTCCCAGAGGGGCGGGGCCGAGGGTCCGGAGCGGAAAGACTGGGCCCGGCCGGTGGGTTAAGCAACCAGGGGGTGGCGGCTTAGCTTGTTATGCCCTCCCCCCATGGTCCTGAGCCTAATAGCCCACCCCACCCTGGCTAATCCACAGAGACCCCCAGCTAGGGTCCTGAGGCGGAGGACAGGGAAGAGGTGGCCAGAGTGCGTTAAGAGCCTGCGTAGGCTTGGAAGGCACATATTTACAGCAAGGTGCGAGGAGGTCCCAGGACTTGGAAAGTAGTGGACAGGTAACTAGAGTCTCATGCGTGTTTTAATCGCAAAGGAAACGTGGATTGACACTTGTGTTTTGGAAAGGACGGCGTAGGCGAGGGATACCCGGCGCCTAGCTCTGGTGTGGCCTGCGCATTGCCAAACGAAGCGAGACGCCAAGGGAGTGGGCCCCGGAGGTGACCAGGAGCAGACGACCACCAGGCAGAGGTGGGCAGAACTGTCGGAGAACAGACTTGGGGGTGTTAGAAATTGAGAGCCCTGAAACACTTCTCACCTCCTGCTGGAAAGGGGGAACTCTAGAGCTGAAAGACACCCCACCAGCGCCTGGGGAGCACAGCTGGGAAAGGCTGTAGCATTTTGCAGCCCCCCCCCCCAGGAGAGCGGGCTTTGCCGCATTCCCCCTCCTGTTGGCTTTGGAACAGTGCCACTGTGGGTGGAATGGGGAACCACTGCGGGCCCCTGAAGCCTCCAGCCCCAGGCAGTGAGGGGGAGGAGCCTCCAGCCCTTAACGGACAGTGGGGGGCCAGCCAGTCACCCCCACAGCGGGGCTTTATAGCCGGTAACTTGGATCATCGAGGGTCTTTTCCCGCAGCCCAATTCCAGGCTGCACACAGGTATGGTCCCATAGGCCATGGACTGCTTTAGGAACAGGATTTCTGGCACTTTTTGTGAGATGTATAGAGTTCACACATGCTCAACCAGTTTTGCTCAAAGCTGCTGAAAACCATGTCTTTTCTTCCCATTGGCAAGTGAAGGCACTGTATCAGCCTTTAAGGCAGAGTTGCTTCGGAGTCCTTGTGATTCTGGAGTTTCCTCTGGTGATCCTTTTGGGAAACGCATGGAAGGAGAGAGCAGATAAAAGCCCTCCCCAGATGTGTCCTGTCCGGGCTGCCCAGCTGCCTTGCATTTGCATGCAAGCTTACCACACAGAGAGGACCTCAGGGTAGAAGTTTGGTTTGGAGAAAGCAGGCAGACGCCTGAGGCCAGAGCCCTAGGGTGGAAGATTGGGTGTGGGTAGGAGTTGGCCCAGAGGGAGTGGGGGAGCAGAACCCCTGGAGTGCATATTTTGTGACAGGCCTTTCAGTATGGTGGGTTGGGTTTAAATAAACAGAAATCAAGCACTACTGATGCATTTAGGTGTAGGCAACTTTCCTGGAACCAGACACTGCCACTGCTAGAACCACAGGGACCGCCCTGCACCATTTCCTGGTCAGGTCCAGGACTTGAGTGTAGATGTCTCTGATGGAGGCATGTAAAGGACCAGGGGACACAGACAAGGCACAAGCAAGCCCAGGCCTACCAGGCTTTTGTGTGGGTTTAGGGATGCAGTGTACACACAGGGACCAGGCACAGGCAGCACGGAGATGACCCATGAACTTAAAAAGGAGGGCTGGGCTCGAGGGTGTCCATTTCTGCAGGCAACGGTCCCCAGGTGCTGGCTTCATAATCACGTGCTGAACCCACACATCTGTCCATGACCTCTCCTGAGCACGCATGCCCAGGCAAGGTGCTCCTGGGGGACAGAGGGGTGTGAGGAGAGGGGCTACTGCCTGTGGCAGGGCTGCTGGGAGGTCCAGTCACATCCATGGGAAGGGACAGGACAGAGATCTGGCTCGAGGGAGAGAGCTTGTCTAGCACACACCAGGCCCTGAGTTCAACCCCAGCACAGAGAAGCAAAACTACCAGTGAGAGAACTACCAGTGAGAGAACTACCAGTGCTACGAGTGCTGGGCTCCATTTCTTCCACTGATTGTGTGGCCTCTTCCAAGCTCTAGCTCCTCCTTCAGACACAGCCATAGTCCTGGGTCTTGGACTCCTAGCCTTGGGGAACAGTTAATAAGAAACCAAATGTGGAGGTTGGCACAGGCCTAGCTCAAGTGCAGACCTACCAGGCTGGCCCCGATGTTAGCGCTGCTGCTGCTGCTATGCAGGTCACTGGCACCTGTCACCCCCAACAACAGGCAGCTTCTACATGGCCCCACTGTGTGTCCCTGCCCAAGGGAGGCTGTAGCTTTCATCCAGTTTCCCAGGGGCCTGTGCTGAGCACTGACCCAGTGCACACAGTATGCCTACACGATGTGGATCTGAGGGAGAAGGCGCACACCTGGGCTCCATCACGAGAGGTGGCCCTCAGTGGCCTCATCATGCACTGCCTGAGGACCACTGTCCTGCCCCTTGCCCTTGGGAACTCATTATCCCTGGGCCCCAGGCCCAGGACTCCCCGGGCCCTCCTACTATGAGGAGGGGACATGAGCAGCCGGGGCCATTCCTGTCCCTCACTCCTGGCCCAGTGAGCTCTGCCACTTCAGGCTGCTAGATGCCACTCCCAGGGGTGCAGGGAGATGTAACTGATGTTTCTATTTCTCATGTACCCCTAGGCATTGCACGTGAACTTGAGGAGCTTTAAAAATAGAAGAAAAAAAAATTTAAAGCCTGAAGTTATAGATTTCTAACATTGACTCTGCACTTAAAATGTATTTTGCCAGGGGCCCTAACCAGAGCCCGCACAAGTTCTGGAATCTGTTCTTAGACAGAACATTCCTGGGCTCGTTTTCAGAGTATGAGGAGCCCCACGAAACCATCCCAGCAGAGCGAGTCCGGGCTGCTCTGCTCTGCTCCGTTCCGTTCCTTCATTGGAATTTAGGGGAACCGGGCTAGGTCCCCCGGCCCCTCCTGAGTACGCCCTCATCTGCTCTGGTGAGGGTTCAACTCCTGGAAAATCGAAACGTGGAACAATGACTGAGCCTTGTATTAATTAGGATGTTGACAGGGGCCAGGACAAAGAGAGTTAGATCCTAATTAAACACGTTCTGGTACAGCACTGGCTTCCCTGGAAGACCAGGAAAACATTCATGACAGAAAAGAAAAATATTTTCCTCCTCAAAAGGTGCCAGAACCTGTCAAAATGCAGACGCTATGCCTTCTGCCTCTGAGCCTGGTGTGGCCACTCAGGGCCCCCGGGTGAGACCCTCCAGGGGGCCTCTGAGATGCCAGCCCCGGGTACAGGTGTCAGGCCCAGAGCCATCCCATGCCTCTCAGGGTGCCCTGCACCCCCGCATGCACTCAGCACAAGGCACTGAAAGCAGTACGGGCAGGTTCACCCAGCCCAGCTTGGGGCAGCACTGGCCCCTAGTGGCCAAGCACAGTCTCTACCCCCATCGGCGTCTCCCTGTGCTGTGCCATGCAAGCCCACGACCCCTGCCCACTCCACCCACTGCTCCCCTGAGCCCCTCATCTGAGGTGCCTGGCTCCCCCATGGACCCCACCACATGGCAGCTCAGCTCAGTGGCAGGGCAGGGAGCATCCTGGTCGCTGTCGCCAGCCCCAAGAAGGAGGGGGAGGGCTGGAGTGAGGCTTCAGGTGGGCAGCTGTGTGCACGAGGGGTGCCTGCCTGCTGCTCTGCCCAGAAGCCCAGTGGGAAAGTGTTAAGGCCTTGCTAAATTATATTTCTCCTTTAACCACAGGTACCAGTGGGTGGATTCAGGGTGAATTTTGCTTTTCTAACTGTTAGAATCACCTTCCTTTGTTGAGTGGAAAAAAGAGCACCAGACATCATTCTCTCTGCAAAACAAACTGCCTACAACAGCTTTTGGGGATTATTGTGTTTTGTTTTGTTTTGTTTTGTTTTGTTTTGTTTTGTTTTGTTTTGTTTTGTTTTTTCCTATTTTGACCCAGTAGGCATGACCACACTGTCATCAGTGGCTTGCAGGGGACGTTCCTCAGTCCTTACCAGGCACAGGGAGCCCTGAAATGGGCTGGCAGGAAGAGCAGAGGGGGAGGTCAGTGACATCTACCTTCCCATCCCTTGGACACCATGGCCATCCCAGTGCTCCCGGCTGGACCAGGGCCCAGCCCCACAGCTACAGGCCAGGCAGGGGCTGCTCTGCAGCCTCACCTGCCCTCCCTGGCCCAGGCTTGCATCCTGCCAGGAGTGGGCACTCTGTGCCCACACAAGGCCCCTCCCCACTGCATCCTCGGCGCCCGGAGAAGAGGACAGCACCCTGTTCCCATGGGAAGGCACAGTGTCGGCTGGGGCCATGAGGAGCATGAGCAGTGAGCACAGTGGGCTGGTGACCTGGGGAGGCCTTTGCCAGGCCACGTGGGCCACGTGTGGAGTGGGACACAGTGCAGGTGGCGGAGGTCCTGGGTCAGTGTGTGTATGGCGAGACTGTGCAGAGTGACGAGGTCCACAAGCTGGACTCGTCCTTTCTGTGTGTCTGACTGGAAGGCATCGGGTGGCTAAGAGTGGAGCACAGTTCAAGGGTCTCTCTGTCTCACTGAGCACTCTGGTGGCTGGACGCAGGTAGAAAGGGCACAGGAGGCCACTCTCGGCCTCCCAGGGACTCATGGGGCCATGGACAGAGAATCAGTCACATGTGCGCTGGAGTTGGGAGCAAGCCACTGGGTCCTTGGAGTGGAAGTGGGGGTGGGAGAGATGTCAAGGGGCTCCCAGTGTCTGGGCCAGCCAATGGGCACCCGTGACCCAAGTAACAGGGTGGGTGATGCCCCCACCCACCCAGAGCTGTCACCTGCCACAAAGCCCTGTGTCTCTGCAGAAGGCCAAGAGCATCAGGCAAAAGCTGAGCTGGGGCACCTAGAGGGACCCCACATGTGGCACCAGCCAGGCCAGGAGGAGGCTGGGCACGAGCACCGGCATCTCTCCAGGGTACTCCCACCTGTCCACATCTGCCGGCCCTCCCCCAGTGGGCACCTCTGTGGACAGCCCCCCACTGCTGATTTCTCTTGCTTTCTGAGCTACTGGGGGCAGACAGGCAGGTGCTCCTGTGGAGGAGTAATCATTTCAGTGACACCCAGAGGTAAGGTGAACCCAGACAGGGGAAAGGTAGCACCCAGATCTAATTATATCTTCTTAAAACTAAAAACTGAAAACATTGTGTAGGACCTCCATGCTTAGCATTGCAGGGCTCAGGTCCTGACGCTGCTGCTCGGCCTCTGTGAGCTCCGCTCCTGTGGCTGCGCTGTGGACCCTGAG
Organism: Ctenomys sociabilis; assembly: GCA_004027165.1. Classification (NCBI taxonomy): domain Eukaryota; kingdom Metazoa; phylum Chordata; class Mammalia; order Rodentia; family Ctenomyidae; genus Ctenomys; species Ctenomys sociabilis. Next base: position 3,779 of record PVKA01001351.1, on the reverse strand, counting down.
AGATGAGGCAGACAGGAGGTGTGGTCAAAACCACAGTGACCACTTAATTTTTTTTGGCAGAACTGGGGATTGAACTCAGTCCCCTGTGCTTCCTAGGGAAGTGCTTATTCTACTGAGCCATCTCCCTGGCCCCAAATTTTTTTAAATGTAGCAGGGTACAAGCCACATTGCCACGAGTCTCTCAGGCTGCCGCCCCACCTGGAGCGCTCACCCTGTCTCTCCAGCCCTTCCTGCAGCAGCTCTGGACATGCTGTCTCCTGAGCGTCTTCCGTGCTGTGTCCTGCATCAGCTCAGCAAGCTGACCTTCACAGTCGCTCTGACTTTGGGAGAAAGCTGAAGGCCACTGTGGGGCCCGGGGGAGGGTGGGGCTGGTGAGGACACAGTGGGTATGTTGGTGGCTTTGCCCTCCACTGGGTGACTCTCGTCAGCAGCAGTGTCTACTTTGGTTTTGACTCCGGTTTCCGCGTGGAATGGAATGTCCCTCCCCCAACTGCTGTGCCAGGCTCACTCCCAGAGCCCAGCACGTGGCGACGTGTTGCAGACAGAGCACAGATCTCTTGGCTGTGGTCACCAGGAGGGAGGGGACACCTGCCCAGAGGACAGGGAGGGTTAGGGGCCTGTGTCCTGTGGAGAGACCTGGCTACCCCGTGCTCACCCTAGTCCCTGAGAGCCGGAGTTCTAGCAAGCACTTGCTAGAACTTTGTCTCCCTGGCAGCCGGTGGGGAAGGAGACCCCCCCCCCCACGTGGCTTCCTCAGGGCTCCCAGCCACAGGTCTTGCCAGGAAGTAGGATGAGCCGAGGAGGCCTCTACCTCGTGGGGTGAGCAAAGGCTGTGGGGTGGCGGCCCGAGGTCACCCAGAGTGTGCAGGGTCTGGATCCCTCCCCAGGTGCTGGTGGCACCCCTGCAGTGAGGGAGCCTGGGCCCTACACCTCACTGGCAGCCAAGGGCCCTCCCGAGGGTGGGAACCATGTGTCATGCCTGCTGGAATGCGCCAGACAAGCTGGGATCCGCCGTTCCTGCAGCAGCAGGATCAGCCAGGATCAGCCCTGCCTGATCAAAGCAAGGAAGACAGACAGACAAGGACACTAAAAATAGGCAGTGCCACCACCAGACTCCCGTGAAGGAAGGGCACGTGCTGGGTGCCACAAAGTCGGACACTCTGCATCCGCCTGGCACCACAGCACACTGCCACTTGCTCTGTCCCCAGCAAGGCTCCTAGCGGGGTTAGGTCCCTGCATGTTCTGCCCCAGCTGCACTGGCTGATGGGGTCTTCTGAGTAACACTGGGCCCACGGCTTCCCTGTTCCTCAAATGTATGCACCCACTGGCCAGGACCTGGTTCTCCCCTTCCAGCCTCTCCTTGGCGGCGTCCCCAGGCCTCTGTGCTGGCCAGTAGGCACTGGCAGCCGTCAGAGCCCAGGAGTGTATTCAGGTGAGCCTCTCGGGGCCTCAGTCTCCATCTCCGAGAAATGGGGTGTATCTACTCCAGGCCTGGGGTGGCCAATCCCACAGGCTCAGCACCCGGGACACCCACCCCTGGGGCCTGGAGGCTCAGTGGGTCTCGTGCTGAGGGCTGAAGTCACCCCACTTCCCTCTGAGGCTCTGAGAACCCATTCCTCCCCTCGGCCGGGGTCTTGATGATGCTGTGTCCCAGGCACTGTGGTCACTTCCATCACCAAAGCCAGGCAAGTCTACAGCACCTTGTCCCTCCAACCGGAGAGTTCTGCCGACTATGTGGGCTCCACCGCACAATCACCCCAGGGTCACCCTGGCCCCCACACCAGCTGTGTGAATGATTCTCCAGCCCCAGATGTGGGTTGGGGAGAGCAGAGTACAGGCGTCACCGAGCAGACCCAGCTGCGCTGTGGCCCAGGCATGCCCACCCGGCTGCCCTGCCTGTGTCACCCTGGCCAGTCGTCGGAGGCAGCAAGCACTGCTATTGCTGCAGGTTGAAGGCAAGGGCTATGTTTGGAGATGAGCTACAGGTGGGCAGGTGGGGCTCCAAGCCGGAAGGACATGGGCAGCCAGACAGCAGAACAGGCCGAGGCCAAGGTGGGATGGGGAGCAGTGCGTACACGGACAGGCAGTTCTCCACTTCCTGAGGCTGGGGCCGTCTTCCTGGGGCGGTGATCCTGGCCCGCTCTGGCTGCACCTCGTGAGCCCCTGGTGATGAACACGTGGCCACGTGGCTGCTTGAGCTCCAATATGGCCTCTAGCTGTGTGCCTGATGGGGGTCTGTGCTCTCTGATCCCCACCTGTAGAGCAGGTAAGAGCAGGCCGCTGGGAAAGGAGCTCGGAGAAGCCAAAACCAGGGCCAGAAGTCTGGGCGGTGCCCAACCCAGAAGCCCACCCTGAGCGACTCCAGGGCTCCTCCCAACACTAGCACCCTCCACCCAGAGGACCCCCAGCCCGTGCACTGGGGGCGCCTCATTCTGTCTCTGAGTATGCATGTCACCAGCAGGGGGCGGTGCTGCACGCCCTGGCCCCAGAGGTGGGATGGGCCGCCCCCACGCCTCAGGTTGGCCACCCAAATGTGCTGTCTTAAGTCCCTGCTAAACACCTACTCCATCGGTGGCCAGGAACACCAGCCAGGGTGAACCAGGAGTTTGTTGATTGACTCCTGGCAGCACCATGACCGTCCTGCAATCAGTCTGGCTGTGGTCAGTGTCTGCAGACAGAGCACCATCACGTGGCCAAGCACAGCACATGGCCCAGTAGGCAGTGGGAAAGTGAACGCAAGGTCCCCATCAAACTAGGGTCCTCCTAGGGGGCGGCCTGAAGCCCCGAGGGGCTCCTAAGTCTGCCTACCAGGGTATTGTGAGTAGAAACAATACCAGTCTTCCCTAAGGCTTTGCAACCAGAAGCCTGCCCACTCCTGGGGCTGAAATTCTAGGGAAGTCTCAACTCAAATTAAATGAAGGTAGTCTCGCAGGAGGAGCACACACTGTTAGCCCGCAGAAGCAGCACAGGCCCTTCTAGAGCAGGGCTTTTGCCAATATTCTCCACTAAACTAAGCCACCAATTAAAAGGGAAAGATGAAGCACTAAGAAACAAGTCACTAGGTAACAGGAGTCACAGCTTTAGACCCCTGAGGATGTCAGATTTTTGAATATTTGAAAAAGATAAGGAAACAAAAGGTATAATGAAAAATATCATCCTAGTGGGGTACACTTATAGTTTCAAGACTTGGGAGGCTGAGGCAGGAGGATCGCTGAAAATGTGTCACCCTGGGCTACAGAAGAGTTCAAAGCCTGAACTGCAGAGCAAGACCCTGTCTCAGTGTGTGTGTGTGTGTGTGTGTGTGTGTGTGTGTGTGTGTGTGTGTGTGTGAGAGAGAGAGAGAGAGAGAGAGAGAGAGAGAGAGAGAGAGAGAGCTGGAAAAAGAACAAGGAAGATACTCAAATCCAAAGGGAAAGAGATTGAAAAGAACCCAAATGAAACCCTGATGCTGAAGCCTAAATTCCATGAAGTGAGCAGCTGAAGAGAGAACTGGTGAACTGGCAGACAGCTCAAGAGACGTTTCCTGGAGTGAAAAATGAGCAGGCAGAAAGTATGAAAGAAAGGCTGGGGAGATACCTCAGTAGAATAAGTGCTTCCCTGGCAAGTGCAAGGACCTGAGTTCAATCCCCAGTTCTGCCGAAAAAAAAAAAAGAAAAAGAAGAAGGAAGGAAGGAAGGAAGGAAGGAAGGAAGGAAGGAAGGAAGGAAGGAAAAAGAAAGAAAGAAAGAAAGAAAGGAAGGAAGGAAGGAAGGAAGGAAGGAAGGAAGGAAGGAAGGAAG
>PVKA01001350.1:0-149661 GCA_004027165.1 Ctenomys sociabilis | reverse complement strand
AAAAATAAAAAGATAGCAATAGAGAAAATTAGGAAAAATGGGCTCAGGGAGATAGCTCAGTAGAATAAGCACTTGTCAGGGTCCTGAGTTCAATCCCTGGTATGGAGAAAAAAAAAAACACCAAAAAAATGGTTGCTGAGAGCCCGGCATGGTGGCTGAAATCCCAGCACTCAGGAGGTTGAGGCAGGAGGATCACTGAGTTGGAGGCCAGCTTGGGTGGACCACAGGTGACTGGTCTCAACAAAATAACAGATGGTTGTACCATGCAGCCCTACAAACCTAAGGAGGTCACAGTAGTATGCAGTAGGGCTGTGCAGTGACCCTGTCATGGGGCTGGCTGGCTGTGGCCTTCCCAGTTGAGCTGTGCCCTGCTGTGAGCCACTGCTTGGGTGGCGGACCATCAGAGGCACCCGCCAGCAATGGGGCTGTGGATCAGCTAGATCCCTGTGAAGCTGGGTGGACACTGCATGGGGCCAGAGGAGGTGCATGTGGGTGGCTGAGCCCAGGGCACAACTCGGCTGCTGGACGCGGCTGCAGGGCCATGCTGTCCATCACCTATATGTCCACTCCTTGGACTGGGAAGGCCCAGGGCAGGCTTGCGGCTGTGCTAAGAGCCAGGACTTCATGCCACAGGAGCACAGGGACGTGCAGCAACCCCACCCCAGCAAAGCCTCCGAAGTCTGCTCATCAGTTACTGCCTTTTAAAGAAATAAGCTTCTGGGTTTGGTGCAGATCTGTAACCCCAGCACTACTGAGGCGGAGGCAGGAGGCTTGGGGGGGGGGCATGGTCCAAGGCCAGCCAGAACTATGCAGACTTAAACAGAAAAAAGCTGGGCCTGGGGCTGACAGATAGAGCCCTTCAACTTGAGCCCAGTTTTTTGTTTGTGTTTTTGTTTTTTGGCTAGCTCTGGATGCCTTAAGGGCAGATCTGATAAGGCCTGAGGACCTGGGGATGGAACCACAGAATTCTGAGCCTGACTGCTTTGCTTAAGCAGGCACCTAAACAACTGAGCTAATGGGCAGACCCTCTTGAGCCCAGTATCAAAAGAAAAGAACATGACGGGGAGCAATTTAAGCGGCCCCCATTGTGGGTTCTCAGGTCCTCTCCCTGGGGGTCTGAGAAGATCAGGCAGCCTCTTCTAGGGTGACGTGTGGGGCGTGGCCATCGGGTTGCCACGCCTTCTCTTGTCTGCACTGTTCCCGGATCATTCCTAAAGGGACAGCTCAGTCTGAACAGTTCTGCTGTCCCTTCTGTTACTCTTCCAGTGCAGAGCCTTTAGGGGCTCAGGGGATGCAGCCACACCCACTTCCCATCATGGATTTTTTAATTTTATTTTAGGGAGGGTCTAAAATAAAATTATTTAGGGTCTCACTAAATAATTAGTGAGTTAATTATTTAGTGTGTTCAGGGTCTCACTACTAGATCAGACTAGTAGTGATCCGCCTGTTTATAGCCTCCCAAAAGCTGGGATTACTACATGCAATGCTTAGTAGTCCATCTCAACTGCTGTCTCAGTGGGCTTGGGGACGGGTCCTGCATATCAAGAATGGGGATCAAATCCGTTGGGCCTTGCACCTGTTTGCAGGTGCTTTAATCCACTGAGCTATTGGGCTGGTCTGCATCATGGATTCTTTTTTTTTTTTTTTTTTTTTTGTCAGAACCAGGGATTGAACTTAGGCCCTTGTGCTTGAAAGGCAAGTGCTTATTCTATTGAGCCATCTCCCTGGCCCATCGTGGATTCTTAGATCCTTGCCTGGCAGTGGTATCTGGAGAGGGCTGCTCACCAGTGGCTCAAACAGCAGACACTTGGGTCCTGGAGGCAGGTTGGGGGTGTGCTCCTGAGCCTCATGCCCGTGTGTGTGTGTGTGTGTGTGTGTGTGTGTGTGTGTGTGTGCGTATGAAAGAGAGAGAAGAAGAGAGGGAGAGAGAGGTTGCCTGTAATCCAGTACCCAGAAGGGAGAAGAGCTCTGGGAAGCTCCTCCAGCCTGAACCACCAGATGCCTCAGTGCATACTCGGCCCTGCCTGGGCGGGTATTGCAGTAAGCACCACCCCAGTGACTAACACTGTTTACACTCTAGGGCAGAGCTGCCAACCAGAGCTCTTTACCATTGTAAAGTGGCCCTGCCAGGCTCCCATCTGCCATCTAGAATGTCAGTTTATGGAGTGAGGCCCAGTCAGGTCACAGAGCTGGTCCCTTCTAAGGGGGTCCAAAGAGATAATGGAACCTAGTTTATCTCTGAAATCAGATCACAAAAAAAAAAAAAAAGAAAGAAAGAAAAAGAAAAGAAATCTGATCACTCACTTTACCTGGCCAGCACCTCGCCTTTCCCATTGTCTTTGTGTAGGTTGATATTCTTTGCCAGTTCATCCCTAGGTGCCTGAAACCTGGGTGGGAGCAAGCAGGTACCTCGATGCTAGTATTTTGGATGGCTAAGCCAGGTACAAATATCACAGGCAGTTAGAGGGGGCTGGGCCCTCCAGGGAAGCCTGTGACCCCCAGAGACGCCTCTGTGGGAGGGGGCCTCAAGATAAAAACTAGGACCAGAAGCCGGGCGTGGTGGCGCAGGCCTGTAATCCTAGCACTCCTGAGGCTGAGGCAGGAGGATTGTTGTGAGTTCAAGACCAGCCTGAGCTACAAAATGAGCTTAAGGCCAGCCTGAAATGCATAGTGAGACCCTGCCTCAAAAAGACAAAAAAAAAAAAAAAAAAAACTAGGACCAGGCCAAATGTCTCCCTAGGGAAGAAACAATGGCTTAGAAACTGTCACCTGATCAATATAGTAGCCCTGTGGGTGGCCAGGACCCCCACCCCCCATTTGTCTCTTCTTAAAAAGGCTCCTCTTCCCAGGTACATTTATTTCCTGACCTGTGTCCCCATGGGGTCAGTATTACTCGAGTGGCTCAACTTGGGTCACTTTATTGTTGGCCCCTAGTTTTTTGCCTGCCTGTGTCTACCTCGTGATTTTGCTCTGTAAAATCCACAGCAATCCACTCAAGCCCTCCGGTCTTGCAGAAGCTATTTTTTATTCCTTAATAAAATTTCCTACTCTTAACCTCCATTGTTCCTCAGGATTCATACTGCAGCTTTGGGACACGTGAACTTGGACACTGGACATCCAGCAGGCTTGGACTTACATTTATTTCCCCCACATTACAAGAAGCTACCGATGGGCCAGTGAAACAGCTCAGCAGTCTACAGTGCCAGCTCAGGCACGCTTGGGCAAACACAGGGACTACAGTTTGATCCCAGCACCATATGCTGCGCCAGCCCCCAGGGTGGGCTGGACTGGCCACAAAACAGAAACAAAAAAGCCACAGAGCCAGCTGCTGCATGGCCTTACACTGACTGCATACAAACTCAACAAGAGCAGATGTGGTGGTGCAAGCCTGTAATCCCAGCACTCAGGAGGATGACGCAGAGGATAAACGGGAATTTTGAGGCCAACCTGAGCTATGCAGTTCAAGGCCAGCTTGGGGACTACACAACAAGAACCTGTCTCAAAAAATGATGTAAGGGCCAGGGAGACGGCTTAGTAGAATAATTATTTGCCTGGTAAGCACAAGGGCTTGAGTTCAATATCCGGTTCTGCAAAAAAATAAATAAATAAATAAATAACTTAAGCACTCTAAGCGTACTACCTGGCCAGTATCACTAGTGGACAGGGAGGGCCAAGTCAGTGCCTTCTGACTCCCTCCCTGGTAATGTGCTCAGGGGTCAGCCCAAGGCTTCACCAACCATCCAGCTGCTTGGGACCTTCATAAATCTCCTGCTTGGTAGCCGCTCACTGGTAGGATTCCTCTTAAATCTGGAAGAGAAAAATGGGACACTGAATGCAGTAGTGCATGGGAATTTCCACTGGTGACATGGCACCATGGCCACTGAGCCATATAGTCCAAGCTGCTTCTGTGTGGGTGGCAAAGATGCAGAGTTCCAGAGTCTTCCAGGTGTGGGGTCTTGTGGGGCATTCCCTCTTGTTTCTCCTGAGTCCTGGGGTGTCTCCTGATGTGGGGTGCTGGGGCTGGCCTCAGGGAGCAGTTACCTCCGGGAAGATGGCTTGCAAGCCTTCCGTGGAAGCGTACTCCAAGATGATCCATGCATCCAACTGCGGGGACTGAAGAGGGAGGGTGTCTGTGATCTGGTCCTGCAGGCTCTGTGCCTCCTCTTGCAGGCCCTGCCCAGAAGCAGCCTGTGTGTCAGGGCCTCTGCCAAGTAGAGGGACTTCCTCTAGGCAGAGCCCTACCGGACAGTTAACTGCAAGCTGGGAGGAAGGGTGGGGGCCCCTCTTCTGGTGGGAGTCCTCCTTGAGGCAGTCCTGCTCTACAAAGGGCGTGTTCCCGCTCTCCACCAGTGGTGTGGATGTGGGCACTGGTGACCCCAACACCTTTCGTGCTGGGGGGGCAGCTGGGCCCATCAGCACCTTGGGGCCTGAGCCTCTTACCAGCCTTTGGAAAGAGCAGAGTGGAGACCTGGGGTGGGGGGGCCACCTTCTCCTCCCTGGCCCCCACCCCCTGGGCTTCCCCAAAGCTATAGGATACAGATAGTAATTTTTTAAAATGTGTTTGGGGTGGTCAGGGAGATAGCTCAGTAGAGTAAGCACTTGCGGGCCGGGGAGATGGCTCAGTGGAATAAGCGCTTCCCTGACAAGCACAAGGGCCTGAGTTCAATCCCCGGTTCCACAAAAAAAGAAAGAAAAAGAAACATTTGGTACAGGCTCTCACTACCACAGCTCGGACTCGGAGTGGTCCTCCTGTTTTCAGCCTCCCTGGGACTGGGATTCACCAGGCCTGGACTCAGTGAAAGTGAGGCTGGTGCAGAATGTGGTGCCAGGGATTGAATCCTGGTCCCTGAACTTGCCCAAGCAGGTGCTTAGTCTGGTGAGCTGTCTCGCGGGCCCCAGCTATAGGATAGAACCAAAAGGATCTGGGAAAAGTGCCACGTATGACCACACCCAATGCCAGCCACATCCCTAAGCCTTTCTTTTTTACAGTATTGTGGACTGATCTCAGGGCCTCCACACTCAGCTACATGCCCAGCTCAGTGTTTTGAGATCTAGTCAGGCTAACTCACTAACTTGCCCTGGGTAAGTGCCCACTTGTCATCTTCCTGCTTCAGCTTCCCAGCAGCTTTCATATGAGCATGCACACCACACCATCGGGGGCCGTCTGGGTGTCCTCCCTAGTGTTTCCCCCGTGGGTAGAGGCCAATTTCTGCCAGAAGCCCAGGGTGCCTGAAAGCACCAGCTGGATGGGGAGCTAGGTCCACACCCACCGCTCCACCTCTCCAGCACACACAGGCCTCTTCCAGCATTTCTCTTAACTGCTGTGGAGTCCCCAGCTGTCCTTTGGCTGCTGTCTGAAGCTTCCAATGGGTGCGCAGTCCAGCCCAGCCCAGCCCAGCCCTCAGCATGCGCTCCCACTGTCCCTCCAGCCAGGCCTGTGCGTGGTCTGTCTCCCTGCAAGGAACTGGTTGCACTGGGGCTGTTAGGTGGGCGCAGCAAGCCCGGACCATGCAGGGAGTGGCTTCTGTGCAGATGCCCCACCCCCAGCCAGCAGCAGAGGCTCCTGCAGTGGTCCCCACTGTCGGGGTGAGGCGGAACTGAGCTGAAGTCTGCAGGACTCACATGGAGTGGAGCAGGCTGAACAAATCCAGTTCCAGCCTCACAGCCAAAAGCCAGCCTGAGCCCCAGTGGGACTAAAGGCCTAAGCTCCTCTACGGAAAGCTACGCCTGACTTGCTGAGATTAATCAGCACGGATCTGGGTCCTGTCTGCGCACATTGCTGACCAGTGACAGCAGAGACTGCCTTGAAGCGGACATTTTGTTGCTGTTGTTCTGTTCTATTCTTTCTCTTTCTTTCTTTTTTTGCGGTACTGAGGATCAAACTCAGTGTCCCATTCTATTCTTGTTTTGATCTCCTCCATTTCCCTCCTGTCTTCTGCACCATTTCCCCAAAGTGTAGTGACCTGCCTCTGCTCTCTAGCCCTGTTTTTGAACTCTTCCTCTTTATTTATTTATTTATTTTGTCTTTTTGAGACAGGGTCTCACTATGCAGTTCAGGCTGGCCTTAAGCTCACTTCGTAGCTCAGGCTGGTCTCGAACTGAAGGGAGAAACGCAGAAGTCTGGCTCGCCCAGGTAGCTGACATTCGGGTGTAGACAAGTCTGGCTCCCCGAGGTGGCACACCAAAGGGCTGAGACTCCTCTGCCTGATCTCCCGGAAGTCCCCTGGCTCTAAATATAAAAAGAGGGGGAATTGAAGGGAGAAACGCAGAGGAGTCTCAGCCCTTTGGTGTGCCACCTCGGGGAGCCAGACTTGTCTACACCCGAGTGTCAGCTACCTGGGCAAGCCAGACCTCTGCGTTTCTCCCTTCATCGAACTCATGTTTTTATTTATAAAAATACAGATATGAGACATAAGCCTAATGTCCCAAGGGAGCAGGGAGCGCTAGACAGGGCCCAGGAGAGCTGCCGTCTCTCACTTGTGAACCCTGGCAAGCTGGGAGTCAAGGCTGCAGACAGCAGCTTCTCCCTCTGGCGCCGTGCTTTGTGGTGTCATCAGCTAGCATTTGTGTGGACCTAGTGTTAGGCAAATGGTGGAAGTCAGTAGAGATAGTAGTTTGTGTTCACTTAAAATTATGCACATTCCTTAGCTGCCTTTAGCCCTCAATAAATGTGAAGTGCTCCAGAGGCTCAGGGCTCCCTCGGAGAGAGACTGATCTCAGGGAGACCCCTGAGGCTGTATTCATCGTGTCTTGGTGTCTTGTCATTCCCCCCAGCACTGACTCATCACATACTCAAGTGGCGCCCAACCCGGGGCACGGAAGATGACCAGGGTGAGTTAAGAGAGGCCTTTTTTTTTTTTTGGCAGAACCGGGGCTTGAACTCATGCCCTTGCGCTTGCCAGGGAAGCGCTTATTCCACTGAGCCATCTCCCCAGCCCCAAGAGAGGCCTGACTGGTGGGAAACGTATGCCCAGAGCAGGCAAGACCAGCGGGAAGAGCTCAGAGCAATGGGAAACTCTGCTTCAGTCGAAAATGAGTATGTCCGTCTTATTATTCAGACGTTACGCAAAGGAGTGGGTGTAAAAGTGAAACCAAAGAGTTTCAGGAATTAATTTCCCATATAAAAAGGCATGGTTACTGCTTTCAGCCTAACGGAAAAGCTGCTTTAAACTTCAGTTTGGAAACAAGTTACGAGAACGTTGCATAAAAATGGGGAACTGATTCCTCTTCATGTGTGGTTTCTTTGTAGTTTGATTTCCTTAACTTTGGAGCCATTGCAGTCAGACACTGAAGAGTATGAAATATTTGAAAAGGTCAGTTTTAGATGCTGATATTGCTAAACCTTAAGAGCAGCTTCCAGCCCTGGGAGATAGCTCAGCAGAATAAACGCTTGCCTGGCAAGCACAGGGTCCTGAGTTCAATCCCCAGGAACACCCCACACACAGAAAAAAGAGCAGCTTCCCCGCAAATATGAATCTGCACATGAGACCTTTTCAAGCCTCTTCCTCTCTCTCAAATGCTAGCACAGAGAAAAGGACAAAAATTGAGCAGGGGGCCTCGGTGGTGCATGATGCAGTGAGCATTTGGTGGGTGTTGTTGAACCACCACAGGAAAAATACCCAAAAGGGAAGACTAAGCTCCAGGATCCCCCTGTGGTCTCCCTTGCAGAAGAGCCTGAGATAACATACTTCTACAAACTTATTTTTTTAATTTTTGTTTTAATTTTGGCAGAACCGGGATTGAACTCAGGCCCTTGCGTTTGCCAGGGGGGCACTTATTCCACTGAGCCATCTCCCCAGCTCTACTTCTGTAAACTTTTATGGGGATTTCCCTATTTCCCTCATATGGAGGAGCAAAAGGGTTAAAAGATGGTGGTAGAGGCTGATGTATTGTGAACGGAGATGGAGGAACTACAGGGGTACACTGTAAGTCCCTATACACCCTGTACACACTGTCCTTAATACAAAAAAAAAAGAAAAATTAATTGAAAGGGAAAAAATTAATTGAAGGAAAATATTTTATTATTATTATTTTTGGCAGCCTCAGGATGCCTTCAGGGCAGGTCTGGTTTGGCTTGAGGATCTGGGGATCCAACCACAGCACGTAAGGCCATTGCCCCAGAATATTTTACTTATTTATTTTGCATTTTAGGGAAGGATTCACAAGGTGTTCAAGGTCTGATTACTAATCGGACTCCTAGTGATCCACCTGCTTACAGCCTCCCAAGAGCTAGGCTGGCACAACAGGTCAGAGGATCAAACGCTGGCCCCTGCACCTGCTTGCAGGTGCTTTAATCCACTGAGCTATTTGGCCAGCCCTGTCCCAGTATATATATATATATTTTTTTTTTTTTTTCTTTTTTCACACCTCCCAGTATATTTTAAAAGACTACTTAAAATGTTTTTAATTCCTAATAAGTTTGATTGCTTGTTTTACTGTGGTAAATTAAAATGACATTAAAGAAATAATTAAAAAATGACATTAAAATAGGGCTTTGATATTTTACGAACAAATATAAAGGTTTAAAACAATGTGTAGGGGCTAGGGAGATGGCTCAGTAGAATAAGCGCTTGCCTGGCAAGTACAAGGGCCTGAGTTCAATCCCCAGTTCTGCCAATAAATAAATAAAAAGATAAAATAATGTAAAAGCCATGGGGTTGAGCGCCAAGGAGATAGCTCAGTAGAATAGGTGCTTGCCTGGCAAATGCAAGGCCCTGAGTTCAATCCCTGGTACTGCAAAAACACAAAAGCCATGGGGTTGAAACAGTAGCTTGATGTTTTTTTTTAATTTTTATTTATTTATTTTGGTGGAATCAGGGATTGAACTCAGGCCTTGCACTTGCCAGGTGAGCACTTATTCTACTGAGCCATCTCCCTGGCCCCAATACCTTGATTTTGACATCTCATTTAAATAATAAATGGCCTAATGGTGGCCTCCAGAGGGGTACAAGCTATGATAATGTCTTCATATTTGGGCCAATTTACACAGCAAAGATCTATTAAGCCCCAAACTGTTCAGATCAACATTTCATGATTTTTCAGGCTTTATTCAATAATATCACTTGGGCTGGAGACATGGCTCAGTGGAATAAGCGCTTGGCTGGCAAGTGCAAGGGTCTGAGTTCAACCCCTGGTTCCACCAAAAAAAAAAAAAAAAAAAAGGCTAAAAAGGATCCTTTGGAGAGATCTCCACACCAGACAATGGAAAGGACTCAGTCTATTACTAACCTGGGCAAAGGGTATGCTTGTGTTTTTCCAGAGAATGATAACTGGCCTAACTGGGTGCCGGAGTGCACTGTCCGGATACAGACAGTATCTCAGGAAAAGGTTAACACTGATGAGGGTAGATCCTGCTTGGGGCCTATTCAAGGAGCTGACCAAATGGAAATCTAAGGTCTAAATAGGTGACAGAAAGCATAAAAATACAAAACATGCATATTAATTATATTATAAAAGATGTTAAGAGCCGGGCGTGGTGGCGCAGGCCTGTAATCCCAGCACTCGGGAGGCTGAGGCCGGAGGATTGTTATGAGTTCGAGACCAGCCTGAGCTACAAAGTGAGCTTAAGGCCAGCCTGAACTGCATAGTGAGACCCTGTCTCAAAAAGACAAAAAAATAAATAAAATAAAATAAAAAAATAAAAATAAAAATAAAAGATGTTAAGGGCCAGCCAAATAGCTCAGTAGATTAAAAAGCCTGCAAGCAGGTGCAGAATACTGCCCTGCTGGCCCCGCCCCAGGGTGCCCTGAGAGGGCAATGGAGACTGGGCATGGCTGTGCGCCTGTAATCCCAGCTCCTGGGAGACTGTAAACAGGCAGATCTCTATGAGTCCGATCTAGCAGTGAGACCCTGAACACCCTTGTAAACTGTTCCCTAAAATACAAAAAAAAAAAAAAAAAAGATTTTATTCCTTCACAATTTTTCTAATAAGAGATCTCTAATAATTGACAAATAACAAAATCTCACTAAACTACTTATAAAATCTCTAAAGCTTATGATACAGTTTCTATAATTTAATTTGGCCAAATATTTGAGTGCACTCTTGATTTTATAAGGGGTTTATGTGTTTGCATGGCTTTCAATGAACAGGTGTTCCTTTTTCTCTCTTTTGTTTGGATTTGTTTTAAACATAATTTGGGGGAGAGGCCAGGGAGATAGCTCAGTGGAGTAAGTGCTTGCCTGGCAAATGCAAGGTCCTGAGTTTGACCTCTGGTACCACCAAAAAATAAAAAATATAAATAAATATAATTTGGGGGCTGGGGAGATGGGGAGATGGCTCAGCAGAATAAGCACTTGCCTAGCAAGTACAGGGTCATGAGTTCAATCCCCAGTTCTGCCAAAAATTAAAAAAAAAAAAAAAATATATATATATATATATATTGAAGGATTTTTTTCCTTTTTGGCTGGCTCAGGCTCCCTTAAGGGTGGTCTGGCAAGGCATGGGGAGCTGGGGATCCAACCAAGGTCCCCTGTACTGACTGGTTTTGCTCCAGCAGGCACTTAACAACTGAGCTAACCTGCAAGTCCCTATAATTTGAGATATAGAGTTAAAAACATGCATTTTCCTGAATCACTAGATAGTTAGTGATAGTAAAATTGATTTATATACATAATAAGGTATAAGCTAATTAAACAAAAATTCCTTAGAGTGGGAAAAATTTATTAAGAAAGAAGTTCAGAAGCTGGGTGTGGTGGCACATGCCTGTAATCCCGACACTTGGGAGGCTGAGGCAGGAGGATTGTTGTGAGTTTGAGACCAGCCTGAGCTACAAAGTGAGACCCTGTCTCAAAAAAAGACCAAAAAAAGAAAGGAGTTAAATTGACGAATTAGAGTTGTGGCCAACCTTTTTATTCATTAGTGAGGAGCTCCCAATAATCTCAATAGTCTCTTAGGAAACATCCTCAATAAATAGGTCACTGGTGAAAAGATAAAGTTTTGGGGTGTAGGAGATGGCTCAGTGCAGTAAGCACTTCCCTAGCAAGAGCAAGGGCCTGAGTTCAATCCCTGGTTCCACAAAACACAAACAAAAAAACAACTAAATTAAGAAAAGTTTTCACATGTATATGACAATTTACTATTTTTTTTTTTTTTTTTTTTTTGTCTTTTTGAGACAGGGTCTCACTATGCAGTTCAGGCTGGCCTTAAGCTCACTTTGTAGCTCAGGCTGGTCTCGAACTCACAGCAATCCTCCTGCCTCAGCCTCACAAGTGCTGGGATTACAGGCCTGTGCCACCATGCCCAGCTCAACAATTCACTATCGTTAATCTCATGGTATATTAATTGGACTTGTGATTCCAGGTGTACAGGTCTTTCAAAATGTAAAACAAAGACTGTTTATCAGGGTAAGACTTTTTCTTAAATTCAGACTTCTGCGTTTTACAAAAAACTTGTGATGTATATCTAATTTAAGGATGACTAATTAGATGAAAAAATTTTGTGTATTAAATAAAGATGATTGGTTAAAAGTGTTATGTAAAAAAAAAGTATTTAAAATATATTACAAAATGTCATCAGGATTGTCTTTCTACAATTTCTTTTTTTTTTTTTTTTGCCAGAACTGGGGATTGAACTCAGGCCCTTGCACTTGCCGGGGAAGCACTTATTCCACTGAGCCGTCTCCCTAGCCCCTTGTATGTAGTTTTGATTTCTAAATTTCTGTGTAAAAATGTGTAACTTTTGTCTGTTAACATTCTTAGGGACGTAAATATTAAAATATCTATGAGCAATTATAAAATGAGCTAAAAGAAGCTTAAAAATGCTTATTAGGAGCTGGGCTTATTTATATTTTGTTAAATATGTAGTTCATATGCTTAAATTTAGTTCATTAGGTTAAAGATAGAAAGTTAATAATTACCATGATTTGTCATTTTCTAGGCTGTGTGTGTGTGTGTGTGTATGTGTGTGTGTTTTTTTGAGACAGAGTCTTACTATGCAGTTCAGGCTGGCCTTGAGCTCATTTTGCAGCCAGGCTAGTGCTGAATTCTCAACGATCCTCCTGCCTCAGCCTCCCTAGTGCTGGGATTACAGTCATGTGCCACCATGACCTGCTAGGCTGTATTTGATGCTATTGTTATAGCAAATCTAGTTCATATGGTTAAAGGTGGCAAATTACAGTCCAACTGGTGCTGGAAGATGCAAAGCAGAATAACAGAAGATTGGTAAGTGCCTGCCTGGCAAGTGCAACATCCCAAGTTAAATCCCCAGTACCAAGAAAAACAGCCTACACCAAGGCATATAATAGTCAAGATACCAGATCCTTTCTTTCCTTCCTGCCATACTGAGTGAGAACTGAACTCAGGATCTTGTGCTTGCCAGGCATGCGCTTACTCTTCTGAGCGATCTCCCTGACTGCAAGATACCAAAAGTTCAACACCAAATCAGAACATTAAAAGCTGCTAGAGAAAAGCAACAAATCACCTATAAAAGAAAATCCACCAGAAACACAGCAGATTTTCCAACACAAACCCTGAAGTCGAGGAGAACTTGGGGTGAAGTTTTTTTTTTTTGGTGGAACCAGGGATTGAACTCAGGCCCTTGCGCTTGCCAGGGAAGTGCTCATTCCACTGAGTCATCTCCTTGAACACTTGAGTGAATTTTTTATTTTAAGCCATAAAACAAGCTCCAACCCAGAATGATGTTCCCTGCAAAACAATTTTTCAGAATTGATAGAGAAATAAGATCCTTCCATGACACAGAGCACCTAAAGAAACTCATTACCACAAAACCAACCCTCCAGCCGGGCAGCGCAGGCCTGTAATTCCAGCACTCCTGAGGCTGAGGCAGGAGGATTGTTGTGAGTTCGAGACCAGCCTGAGCTACAAAGTGAGCTTAAGGCCAGCCTGAACTGCATAGTGAGACCCTGTTTCAAAAAGACAAAAACAAACAAACAAACAAAACCAACCCTCCAATGGTTCTGAAGGGCTTTCTAGAAAGAGGTAACAAGGACTATACCTCCATGAACCCCAACAGCAAGTATCCACCAGGTAAGGCAAGCAATTAAACAGTGGGGAAACAGAGCCAACAACAGGCAAACAACATGACAAGAATGTGAGCGCACATCAGTTTTAACCATCAGTGTGAATGTTCTCAGTTCACCAACCAACAGAAACAAACTGGCAGACCGGATCACAAAGCAAGACCCAACAATATGCTGCACATAGGAAGTGTATTTAATTCAGAAAGAAATTCACAGACTTAAAGTCAAAGCACAGAAAACTATTTGATGTGACAGGAAGCTGGAATAACAGACTTTTGCCCCCCAAAACAGGGGTAGCTATTCCAGTTGCAGATAAGGTGGATTTCAAGCCAGAACTAGTTAAGAGAGACAAAGAAGGCCACCATATCCTTATAAAGGGAACAATCAAAGAGGAAGAGATAATGAGAACACATATGCATGCACAGCACAACCAACCATATAAAACAAATAGTAATAGACATGAAAAATCTAATAAGCATTAATACAGTTGTAATGGGGGAATTCAATACTCCACTTACAAATGTATCAACTTAAAAAAAAATAGATCAACTAGACAAAACATCAACAAAGAAATATAAAAACTGAACCAAAGTTTTGAACAAATCATTAAATGCCCAGGGTGGATTTGAAAAAAAATTTTTTTTTTGGAGGAACCGGGGATTGAACTCAGGCCAGGCAAGCACTTATTCTACTGAGCTGGGATTTGGAAATTGTGATCTTCTATTATAGACAGCTAAATCATGTAGAAATATTATAGGTAGTCAGCCAGGGCTATGTTCTTGAGCGAGCCAGCACAAAGGTAAAACACATTTCAACTTTGGCCAGAGACACATCTGTTGGCGACCAGGCCTCAAGGCAAAAGAAATGACCAGGCTGGTATACTTCCTCAAAGGATAAACACCAGGCCTAGTGAAGCCTACATAGACCTCAGTCCCTCAGGTGAGGCGACCAAGACTCCGGACCATCAACTCCAAAAAAGTCTTTGTTCTTTCCACCCTCGTTACATGACTCGTTTCCTCCTTGCATGAGTACTACCTAAGGGACGATAGGTGTATCCTTACTGGCTAACCATAGCTGTAACCCATGTTGTATCCAGGGGGTACTGCTCCATAAACTTCCTTGTAAAGTGGGTTCCTCGGAATCCACAGGGGGCCCCTCCTGCCTCTCCGAAGCTATGTATCTCACTATTTTAAGCTTAACCTCCCTGGTTCCTACAATTCAACACGAGCTCAGCGTAATAGGTGGGGAGTTATAATTCCTTCATATCACATTTGGAGGTTCTGATAACGCCCCTGTAACAATTCGACATTCCTGCCTCAGGCCCCCAGCTGAAATCTGCATTTAAACCAGATCTTCTGGCGTTCGACTGAGAAATAACCACCAGCCCGATTGCGAAACTGGGAAACTAGGAAGCTAGCAGCAGCGATCAGCTTGCACTTGGCTGTGCGGAGAAGGACGACGGCCCCACTGCACGAGTATCTTAAACTGTTTGGGAAGGAAGAGGCCAAAGTGGTGTGTAGCTTTGGGACTTCCGAGCGCCTAAATTTCCCAGCCAGAAGGGATTTTCCCACTTCGCCACCTGTCAGTTAGTGGGCTCGAGTGTCACCCCACTAGCTGGTAAGTTTTAGTTTAGTGGATTTCACTATTCTTTTTTTCCCTCTCCCAAGACTTTCAAAAGTAGAGCTATTTCTCTTTGGGCTCGTTCAGGTTTGCTCCCCCTTCCGATCGCTCACAGTGGGACAGTCCGCCAGCCCTCCTAGGTCCCCGGGAGAGGACGCGCTTGGCCTTCAGGCAAAACCAATCAGTCGCCGACCGTCATTAGGGGAGAGCGATGTGGAGATCGAGGGGCGGGGCCTAGCGGTTAGTGCTGCCTGGTCCCTGCGTGCCCAGCGTGTGGCGGCGCTTTGCGTATGCGTAGTGCGTCTACCGCCCTTTCTGGTTCCTCGGCCGCCATGGCGCCCGTGGTTAGTATGTCTCCGCGTGAGGCCTTGGGTCCTGCAGGCGCACGTGGGTCTCGCCGGGCGAGCTGTGGCCCAGGCACGCGCGGGAGGACACCGTGCTGCGTCCGGCAGTTGGGGACTGGCAGGCTGGTCGGGGCGGTCCCGGCTAGTGGCGGGGCCCAGCACGTTACTGGCGGAGGAAGCCGCGTTCTGGGCCGCTGAAGAAAGATTGGGGGGCGCTCGGAGCCCGCGGCGGCAGCTCAGACTCCTCCAGGCGTCCAGCGAGGGACTCCGGCCTGGGGTTGCCAGTTTGGCCGGGCGCTGGCCCTGGCCGTGGGCCTGGTTCCCTAGGCCAGGGGCAGGGAAGAGCGGGAGACCTACCTACCACCCCGGGGAATCGCGCCTCAGAAGCCCTTGGCCGAGATGAGGGAAAGTGGACGGCTACAGGGTGACTTGGCTTGAGAGAGGTCCGAGGTTGAGTGCCCCGAGGAAATTAATTAGGGGGCAGCCTTACGGCTGTTGGTGTACGGCGCGGGCCTCATCTTAAGTTTGCCTTGGCCCGTCTCTGTAGCGACCTCGTGCCGCATGGCTTGGAGGTTGCCATTCTCGGGTATGTTGAAAAAAGTTGGTTTTGAGGCTGTTTTGTTCTTCGTTTGGTATTTATCTGGTTGTTTTCGGTTCTCTGGAGTCTTTCTTTCCGGATGAGATTGTAAATGCGGCTGTGAGCTAGTGTGTTTCTCGTTTAAAACCTTGGTGCCCATGGGAGCTGCCAAGCCTATTGTAGGTGGGTCTGCCTGCTGGTCGTAGGTTTTAGGGGCTAGATTTTAAAGTAATCCCCTTCTTACTAGCAAGAAATACTGTAAAGTGATCTTTTGGGGGGAGTAACTAAGAAGTTCACCCTGTTTTAGGTGTTCCTTCAAACAGGAAGGGACGAAAGACGCGTTTTTGGAAAAATATTTTTAGATTCTGCAAACTTTCTAAGGTGCAAATACAGAAAATTAGGTTGTTACCAGATACCTTTATAATGCTGTCAGGAATTACTCGAGGACGGAAAACTAATACAAATCACTGTAGTAGTCCGAAACCTCGTAAGATGTGCTCTTGTGGGTGTTTTAAAAACGGTAATTTACAGATTAAGGCAACTGGAAGGCCAGACATTGTTGACAGCAATGTTGAAGCAAAGTCCTACATTTGAGCCTTGATCTTGTCCCAGCTACAGTGGGTCAGCAGCTGTAGTCCTGTGCAGGTGTCTGTGCTGTTTCCTGAGACTATGGTGGAGGGACAGGATTAAGGGAGAAGAGCAAAGTTTTATGAGGTCGCTGTCTGGAGAAGACATGAGGGTTGATTTCATCCTGTTGTGTTTTCATGTAGGTGCCTGTGTTCTAATCCTGGCTTCTCACTGTGTTTGGAAATTTTAGGTCAAGTCAAAGGGGGAAACTCTTAACATTTGTACAGTGTGGGGTGTCTGGAGAGATTGAATGGGTCAAGGGCTAGAATGATTTTTTTTGTCAGTAGCAGTGTTATTTATTTGATACAGGGTCTCATATGCTTGGATTGTAGTGAAACTCCTGTCTCAGCCTCCAGGCAAGCGCCATCACCCCTGAAGGCACGCTCAGGGTTCTGGTGCCAGCGTGGCATACACTACTGGAGATGGAAATAGGGTCCTTGTCCTTGCCAGGCAAATACTTGGACCACTGAATTATCAGCCAAGAATGATTTTCTCATTCTTGGTCGCAATCCTATAGCTCCCACGGTGTTTTAGTTTGTAGAATAACATCGAAGATCCTGCTGCTCTTGGGCAGAGCTGTTTCTGGTGTTCAGGGGCATCCTGGGGCCTTTCTCAGTGGATTATGTTTTTTTTTTTTTGTACTGGGGATTGAACTTGGGACCTTGCACTTGCTAATGCTATTGAGCTATCTCCTCGGCTCCGTGTATTGTATATTGTGGGCTTTGTGTTCTCCAAAAGATTTTGGTTTTGTTAAGTTTTGGGGACCAGTTATGGCTTCATCTCTGTTTGTATACTTTCTTAGAAAAAGCTTGCGGCGAAGGGGGGCAAAAAAAAGAAGCAGGTCCTGAAGTTCACCCTTGATTGCACACATCCTGTAGAAGATGGAATCATGGATGCTGCCAATTTCGTAAGTTAGATCCCTGTCACTCCTGACTGAGAAACAGTGGACCTTCTTTGAAGGTGCTGTTGAGCCAGTTGTGGTAGTGTGTGCATGTAATCCCAGCACTGAGGAGGCTGAGAGGAGGATTCCTGTGAAGCGGAGACCAGACTGGGTTAAATAGTAAGTTCAAGACCAGTCTGAACTATATAAGGAGACCCTCACAAAAAAGAAAAAAACTTGACCATTTCTGCATTCAGGCCGCTCCAGTTGTTTTGTCACTGAACTCAAGTGTGGACGGGTTACTTGTTCATTTCTGAGGCTCACAGTTGTGTGCGCAGTTTTGAGGAATGAGCAGTATGGGCTTCCAGTTGCCTGGGTTCTGGGAAGCAGACACTGGGGAGCTGTCCAGCTTCCCTTCACCTCCTATCCAAGAGTTTCTGAAGGTGATTTTACTTGAAATGAAGAGACGGGCAGGCGCTGCTAGCTGCAGCAGTACCTTTGCACTTGGCAGGTTTCCTGCGAGTGCTGGGCTCTCCCTGCTGCCTGAGGCTAAGGGACTCCCTGAGGTGCTGCAGCTCCTGCTGTGTTGTGCTCCTGAGCTTCAGCTTGCTCCCCTGCTTGCTGAGGTGTCATTGTAGTTTGGTCTTTTTCCTCACATCTTGAATTGATCTGTCTTTTTGAGATAGGGTCTCACTGTGCAGTTCAGGCTGGCTTTCAACTCTCTTTGCAGCCCAGGCTGGCCTCAAAACTACTGCCTCAGCCCCCTAGGATTATGGGTGTGTGCCACCACATCTGACTCCATTTGTTTGTTTATTTTTTAATTATTTATATATTTGTTTATTTGATACAGGATCTCACTATGTGGCTCAGACTCATAGTGATCTTCCTGTTTGAGCCTCCCCAGCTCTGGGATCACAGGTGTGCACCACCAAGCCTGGTTTTAGTGGCCTGGCATCGTGCACCCAGGGTCCCGGGGATCGAACCCAAGTCCTTGCTCTTGCTAGGCAGGCACTTAGACCGCCAAGCTATCTCCAGCCCTCCATTTAGTTTTTAAAGTCCAAGAAGCTGCGGATGTTGCAGGCATCGCTGGGTTTGATCCCCCAGTACTGCACATGCATGCACACATACAAAGCGAAGGCTTGACCTTTAGGCACTAGTAGTGCAGGATGGAGCTGGGTAACCTTGGGGCTTATGTGGCTTCATGTAGATCCCTGTCATATCCCTGTCCCTGAAGAAGTTGTTCAGTGACTCAGTTCCTTCCCTGTCCTGTGGCTTCAAACTTCTTTATGGCTTTTCTCCCCTTCTACCCTGGGTCATTTCTTCTCGTTTGGAACCAGCATGGTGCCTCTGCTTGGGTGTCCTCCCTACATCCTTTCCCTGCACCCTGCCTCTTACCATGTATGTGTGTGAACATCTAGAACAGCGACTGCTGATGTTTTAGAGACTGAGCGCCCAGACTACATGTGCCATCATCTGGCACCATGACTGATTTCTGAGTGTGCGTGACTCCTCTGTGTGCCCGTACCTCATGCTCAGTGCCACAGCCAACGGTGGTGTGGCTTGGCTTGTGTGCCCATGTGGTTTCTGTGCCAGGGGCTCAGCCCCTTGGAAACTGAAGTCATTTTTGTGTCTAAGGGTGCAAAAGACTTCTGCTTTAATCACCGTTCCCTCTGCAGTTAGCATGTTTGTCTTGCAGCTAAAACACCTGTAAGTTTTAAATTGGGGTGTGGCTTGCGATAGGCAGGAAGCACAGCAGAGTCTGTTTTGGGGCCGCCCCGCCTGGGCTGGCACTGGGGTTCCTGCCTGCTTTGCAGCATGCTTCGGCCCCAGGCAGAGCTGTGACATGCTGGCTACTGTCTGTTCTCTGTACTTTGCTTTTTGTGATGGTGCTGACACTAGTGATTAAGATTTCTTAGGTTCCTAAGTTGCTTGTTTCTTTCCCCCAATTTTTTTTTTTTGTTTTTTGGAACCGGGGATTGAACTCAGGCCCTTGTGCTTGCCAGGGACACGCTTATTCCATTGAGCCATCTCCCTGGCCCAGGCCTTGGGTTTCCTGACTGCTCTTATGGCACTGGGGATATTGAAGCCAGGGCACCGTGCATCTAAGCAGATGTTTCCATACTGAGGTACAGCCCAGGAGGTTTTTGGTTTTGCTTTTTGGCTGTCCTCAAACGGAGACATTCCTGCCCCAGGCCTGCAGACAGGCCTGTGGGGTTGCCCTGACTTCCTTCTGCTTGTTACTTTTCACCCACATGAGTGCCGCCCCCTGAGCCTTCCCTGGGAGCCCTGTTTTAGGCGCATTGTGACAGAATGCTCCTGGTGCCGCGCCTGCCTGCTCTGCTAGATGCCAGGCTGGTGGCTGAAGGTTTGTGAGTGCTAGCAACAGCATTTAAAGAATCCCTGTGCCCTTGGCTTGAGAGTGGGAGTGCGGGTGGTCTTCCGTTGTGCTGGGGAACCTTTCCTTCGATAATCTGTCACTTTGGCCATTTCCGCAGGAGCAGTTTCTCCAGGAAAGAATCAAGGTGAATGGCAAAGCCGGGAATCTCGGTGGAGGGGTGGTCACCATCGAAAGGAGCAAGAGCAAGATCACCGTGACTTCCGAGGTGCCTTTTTCCAAAAGGTACACATGGCAGCCCTCCCTTGGCTCGATGCCCAGGACGGCTCTGTCGTGGCCACATCTGCGCCCTGCTGGGACTGTACCTCATTCAGGGGGCGGTGGGCATGTGTCAGCGTGGCACTGTTCAGATGAGCCGGGGCCTTTGCGCTGAGTTGCGCCCCCTCTCAGTTTTTTATTTTTTTGATGTTTTGTTTGGGACAGGGTCTCACTTTGTAGTCCAGGCTGGCTTTGACTGCAGCTATGGAGCCTGGGCTGTGTGTGTTGAAACACCTGCCTGTAGCAGAGAAGAGACCCATTTGTTGGAGACAGGGTCTTGCTCTGTAGTTCAGAATGGCCTCAGATTTGCAGCAGTCCTCCTACCTCAACCTCCAGGTGCTGGGATTACAGGCATATGGCACTGTGTCCAGATTTTTTGGGTGTTTTAGAGATAGGTCTTAACTGTATAGTTTAGGCTGCCCTTGAATTTGCAGTGATCTTCCTGCCTTAGCCTCCCCAGTACTGGGATTACAGGCTTATACCACTGTTCCTGGCTTTTTTTTTTTTTTTTCGTGTTTATATATAATTATATCAGGAGTCTCAGGACCTTGCGCTTGCTGGGCAGGTGCTGTGCTGCTGAGCTATATCCCCGGCCCCTTATTTTGTGTTTTGGGACAGGTTCTTGCTGACTTCTTCAGATGGGACTTGAACTTGGGATCTTCCTGCTTCAGCCTCCCAGAATGTTGGGATATCAGGCGTGTACCATCATTCCTGGTAGAGCTTTTAGCACTTTCTTTCTCTGTAAGAGGTTTTTTGTTTTGTTTTGTTTTGTTTTTGTTTTGAGACAGGGTCTTGCTGTGTAGCCCAGGCTGGCCTCGAGCTCCTGGCAATCCACCTGGCTCAACCTCCCAAGTGCTGGGCCTCCAGGTGTGCGTCACCATGCAGACTGCTGTGGGGAGTGCTGTGGCTCCGGACAAGGAATCAAGTCTTAGTTTAGACTGGGGCCTCCAGTCCATTGCAGTGATTCCATTCTGCTCCGGAGAGGGGCATTAATTCTTCTTTCCCTCCTCGTTCCATGAGGGTGAAGTTGAAAGGCTTACAAGTCCAGCCAGGCCTGGTGGTACACACCTGTTATCCCAGCCTGCTGGGAGGCCGAGGCAGTTCAGTGACAAGTTTGATCCTAGCCTGGGCAACATAGTGACTTTGCAAGACCCTGGCTCCAAATAAAATATAGAGGGCTGGTGTGGTAGCTCAGTGGAAGGCTAGGGCTCAGCTGTGCTAGAGTGCTGCGGGGGGTGGGTGGGTGGTTATCTTCACTAATCACTTGACAGGTTAGGCAGGCTCACACCCTTTCCAGTGTCAAGTGTGAGGTGTGCTGGCATTAAAGGTGAGGACCCCTGCAGAGCCTCTGGCCACCTGAGTTCCTCCCTTTGCTAGGAAAGGGGTTTGACAGAGGACACTTGAAGCTGGGCTGCCCAGGGCGCACAGCGGCCAGCCTGTGGCTTGAGCCAGCAGAGCCGTGAGGAGGACTCCTGGTGCTTAGCAGTGTCCTGCGAGGGTGCAGCCTGCCCTTGCTCCCTTCACTGTTCACAGGTAGTTTGCTCCTCACCCAGGGAAGGAACTGTGGTCTTCTCCCACGACTTCCCCTCTTTCTCTGGCACTGCTGGGAATTGAACCTGAGTCCGTGGTACTGAGCAGAACTTGCCCTTCTTTCAAGACAGGGTCTTGCCAGTTGTCCACATTAAGCTCAAACTTAAGATCCTCCTGCCTCAGCCCCCAAGAATGATGGGGTCACAAGTGTGCGCCACTGTGCCCAGCTTTGGCTCCTCTTTTGATGGTAGTTTTATTTTCCTGAAACATGCAGGAGTGTTTCCTAATCTGCAGTGTTGCCTTGTCTCTGAGCTGCTGAGTTTTACCTAGCATTCTGAGAATTGTCAGATCACCTGAGGTTTGGGGTGAGGCACCTCTGTGGGACACAGTGTGGCACAAAGGGTGACCACAGAGTGCATGATAACTGAGCAAGCAGGTAACTGACAGGCAGGTCATGGTGGGTCTTCTTGAGCAGAGCTCTCAGTCCTGAGGGTCGCGCTGGCTGAGTATGGGGTCCCTGCTCTTAGGCCAGCATCTGTGTGGGCAGCTCCCCTAGCTTCCGCAGCAGCTGAAGAGATGGTAAGCACGAGGAGCCCCTGTTGCCCTGGGGAGACTGAGGCCTGGTGAGGCTCGTCCTCCTGGCAACAGGTTTGTGGGTTGCTGTAGCCCCTTCTCTGCATGGCTGGCTTAGGGCTGTGGCAGCACCCAGGTCCAAGAATGCGCCACTCAGGCTCCTGTGAGCCTGCTATGGTTGGGACCAGGGGCACAGAGCCAGCTGCAGCCTCAGAGGAACAGCTCCGCTTTCTGTGCCTGGTGAGCACCTACCCAACCAAGACAGCAGTCAGGAAGCTCCGGCCATGGGTGGGTCCCTCCATGTGGAGGGCTTGCCTAGAATGCATTGAGCCCTCAGTTCCACCCCTCCACCACAGAAGACAAACTTAGAACCAAAACCTTTTAAATCTTGTAGGTTTCCTGCCCTTCCAATCTAAGCTTTTTACTAGGCTGAGGCAAAGAATTGCTTGGGGCCAGTGATCTACCTAACAGGAAGAAAACCACCCAAAATTCAGAGCCCTGCTTGGGCATTGCAGGGGAAGGGGACACTGTCCTTGCATTTTGTATAGTGACTGTCACATTGCAAGCATGAGCATGTGCATAACAGCCCTGAGAATCCACTCTGGCACTGTGCACCCACTGGCTTGTCCAGGGCGGTGGCATGAGACCCGTTCAGCACTGTCCCTCCCCATTGAGCTCTTGTCAGTGCTTGCTGTGGACCTGCGCAGGCCTGTGTTACAGGCAGCCATGAGGTCTTCTCTGTGCTCACCTTCATTGCCAGCTTAGGTGCTGGGTGGCTAAAGTTTGTTTTTAGAGTACTGCTTGAGTGTGTGAAATCTGTTTTTGGCAAGGTGGGGAAACTCCTTGAATTGTTGCAGTTTCTTAAGTTGTGGTGTTGAGGTTGGGGCAGGAGGATCCCCTAGAGCAGTGATGGCGAACCTGATACCTTCCGTGGTACAAACAGCCCACTGTGGCTCGCGGCCGCTGGCTTAGAGAAGGCCAGCCTGGGCTACTACAGAGTGAGCGCAGGGCCAGCTTGGGCTACTGCAGAGTGAGCGCAGGGCCAGCCTGGGCTACTACAGAGCGAGCGCAGGGCCAGCCTGGGCTACTACAGAGCGAGCGCAGGGCCAGCCTGGGCTACACAGCAGAGGTCCTGTCTACAAAAAGGGACAGAAAATTGTAATGTTGAGCATGTAGGATCACCGTTAGGGTAGTTCTCAAGTGTCCTTTCTCTGCAGGTATTTGAAATATCTCACCAAAAAGTATTTGAAGAAGAATAATCTGCGTGACTGGTTGCGCGTAGTTGCTAGCAGCAAAGAGAGTTACGAATTACGTTACTTCCAGATTAACCAGGACGAAGAGGAGGAGGAAGATGAGGATTAAAGCTCCTTTGTCTGGAATATTTTTATGAGTTCTTGAATAAAACTTGGGAACCAAAACGGTGGCTTATCCTTGTATCTCTCCAGTGTGGATGAAGGGGAGCTTGGCGGTCACGGCAGTGGTTTCCCTGGGCCGCCACTCACAGTTAGACTTTTCCTGCTTGCAGTTTCCAGTCTTTGTGGTAGCGACCCCTGAATGTCAGGAGGCGGCTACCTGAGGGAACGGACAGTCCAGCCCTGAGCCCTAGAGGAGGGCGTGGCAGTGGAAGCTGGTCTTGTCCTGTTATTTTACAAAATGTAACAGTCACTTTCATTTGAATGTAACACTTTTCTCAGAGGAAGACTCAGGAATATAACGTGTGTTTCCTCAGTCGTGGAAAGCAAAACAGGTGATTTCTTTCCAGGAAATATCAGTGTCAGTGGGACGCAGGTTTCTGGGACATTTGCCTATTTTAATTCCAGGTTTCTCTCGATGCTCAGTCATGTGTACCAATCCTTTTTCTTCCTGTAGAAGTAAGCTGTGACCCTCCGGCCTTGCATATCCTGCCCTCGGTAAGGGGGTTCAGAGGGAGTAAGCATGCAGAAGTGAATGTGTAAGCCTTTGCTTCCGCAAGTCTTTGACACTGCGGTGTCCAGCAGGGGGCGCTGGAGACAGCGGCAGCGCTTCAAGATGCGGCCCCCGGAAAGCCACCGGCTTGGGGTCCTGTGAGGGGCAAGAGGAGGCACGGGGTGTAGGAGTTGCCTAGGAAACCCCTGTGCCACTTCAGTCCCCGGATGGACCTCCTGTCAAAAGGCCTGCAACGGGCGGAGGTGGTAACTCAGCAGCACAGTGATTGCTTCCCTGGAGGCTCTGGGTTCAATTCCAAGCCCAGCAAAAAGGCACTGAAGCGACCTATAAACAAACTGATGGGCCGTGGAAGTCCTGGGCGGAGAGCCCTGTGGTTTTGTGTCAGGTGAAGAGGATGAGGGTGAGTCCAGAGTCCTGATGCTGAGGGGCCTTCTGAAATCCAAGCATTTCTGCTATATACCATTAACATTTTCAAAGAGCTTGCGGACAGCTTTCTACTGGAAATGAAGCTTACGTTCTATTTGGGCTCCAATTTAACGTGTGCTTCTGGGATGGAGCCAGCTTGGGCCGGCTTTGCAGTCTCCCATTGCAGAGGCTGTAGCACTTTCTGTTTCTATGCAAATCTCCTGAAGCAGAATTGCTTTCAGAAGCCCTGGCTCTCACAGAAGGCAGGATTCCTTTCACGCCTGAGGGGCCTGGGTCTTCATGGGCTGTGTCCTTACCCTGCTACTAACTTTGTAAGTCTGTGGCTTGGGTTTGCCAATTTTACGTGTTGCGTTGATGTTCCTATGTAGTAATTTTTGGTTTGGTTGTAAAAAATCCTGGGCTGAATTTACCATTTTTTAAAAAATAAACTGGTCCCAGATTTTAAGACTTGTATTAAAATTAAAACTTACTGTTTTTTCTATGCCTTTTTGAACTCTTGTAATTGGGTTTTGATCACATTTTATATTAAAGTGGCTAACACATGGCTACTATTGTGCAAGCCTTGTTTTTCGAAGGACTGGCATGTTAACCTGTTCAACTTCATCCTCTGATTGTGCTGAGAAGTACCTCGCTCCTTATTAGGTGGAGAGGACACTAGGTCCTTTATTTCTGTTTTCTCCATTCTGCAGTTTTGCCTCCGAGGCCCCAGGGCCGGTGGCAGCTCAGTTCCAGTTCTGGCAGCTCTGCAAACCAGTGCCTGCCTTTTCTGAAAGGAGTGTGTCGGGAACTTGAAACTGCTGTCCATGGCACTGTCTATCCAGGGCACCCTGTAGGCCACTGTTCCTCTGGTCCTGGGGCTTCTCCTGCCCATCAGAGGTTAGGGCTCAGAAGCTCCAGTGTGTGTGGGGGGGGTGTCTTTTGTTTTTTGAGGCAGTGTCTCCTATGCTCCCCAGGCTGACTTCCAACTTACGATGACCCTCTTGTCTCAGCCTTCAGCATGCTGAGATTACAGGTGTGTTCCACCATGCCTGGCTTCAGAGTTGGGGAGTTTTCAGCCATGATTTTTTTTTTTTTTTTAATTATTTATGTATTTGATACAGGGTCTCACTACAGCTTGGATATGGAGTGATCCTCCTGTCTCAGCCTCCCCAGCACTGGGGTTACAGGTGTGTGCCCTGCACCCAGTTCTGGGGCCTGCGGGGCCTGGGTGGCATGTAGTACTGAGGATCAAACTAGGGTCTTGGTGCTTGCCAGGCAGGTGCTTAGACCACCAAACTATCTCCCCAGCCTAAGCTATGATTTTAAGTTAACAAAAGTCACAGAATGGCCGTATAGGCTTGTTCTGCTGGTACTACCTGCTGAAAATGCCTCTTGAAAGTGGTGCTGCTCAGAGATGAGAGGCCAGGGCTTGGACGTCTCTAGAGGTACTTTTCCTGGAGTGCACCATACTCCCTTTGACTTTCTCTTTCCTGGCAAATTGAGTCTGGGGCCTTTGTATTAAGCTATCTCCCTGGCCCTTGTTTTTCTGTATTTTTAAATTTTGAGATAGGGGCTCACTAAGTTGTCCAGGTTGGGCTTGAATATGTGATCCTTCTGCCTCAGCCTCTGAAGTGCTGAGATTACAGGTGCATGCCACCATCCCTGGCTGCATCATTCTTGAATTTAGGGCTGGCCTCCCTATACTTGGCCAGTGTGAATGGGCAGTGGGGGAGGGAACTGAGGATGGGGCCCTGTATTTGTGGAAATGGGCTGCACAGGGCCCGGTGGTGGAGGCTGCCCCTCTTGTCATTTTGGGCACATGCTCACCCCACAGGTGGTGCTGGGGGGGAGGGCTTCCTTTTCAGTAACTTCCTCAGTGGTGCTTGTCTCCTGGAACAAATGAAATGGATCTACAAGACAGATGCAGCCGTCTGCCCAATGGGGCAGGTTCAAGAGTGCACATCAGCTTTCTCTGGGGCTCCAGAGGCTGCGGTAGCCCTGGGGCCCAGGAAGTCCAGGACCCCGCTTCCCGGCTCCTGCCCAAGGCTCCCTCACTGAGATGCTCCTGAGAGACCCCAGGTGCTGAGAGAAAGGCCCGCCTTGGGGAAAGGCTTGAGGAAGCTGTGCCTCGGTGCTTTCAGGGTGCAGCCTGCCTGCTGTGGAGCAGAAGGTGCCCCCAGAGCCTGGGTCCCAGCCAGGGGACCCAGGCTGTGGGCACTGGGCCGCATGGTGCGAGAGCTGACCCCCAGAACTGCACAGCATGGGATTGGAGACCAGTAGAGTGATGGACTATTATTGCAGCTGTGTTCCTGGGCAAAAGCCTCATCTGAACCCAAGGCCTTCTCCCTGAGTAGGACTTTTCTAGGTCACTTAGCTTCCAGGTTGGGCTCTAATTTAGCATTGCAGGCATGTGCCACCAGAGCTGTTTTGTTTTTTGAAGCTTATTTATTTGGTCCAGCGTCTCATTATGCAGCTTAGGCTCGTCGTGATCCTCCTGTCTCAGCCTCCCAGCTCTGGAATTGTGAGCACGTACCACCATGCCAGTTTGGTGGTGACTGGCAGGGCATGGTACTGGACATCAAACCCAGGTCCTTGCAGTTGCCAGGCAGGCACTTAGACCACTGGCCTATCTCCCCGGCACATAACCAACATACTCTACCAAATGTTTGATTTTTGAATTGCCACTGCAGTGCACTTGTAAGTGCTGTGGTCAACAAAGATGAGAATCTCATCTTCTGAAGCTCCTTTGTGAAAAAACACATTCTTGAGGGCCGGGGAGATGACTCAGTAGAATAAACACTTGCCTGGCAAGCCCAAGGACCTGAGTTCAGTCCCTGATTCTGCCAAACAAAAGAAAAAAAAAGCATTCTCATAGCATCAGAGTTTATTGCATATTCACGTTTTGGGGATGGATTGTAACACATTGGGCTTTTGGGTCCACTGCCATGGAAATGGCCTTGGACTCTTAATAATTTAGTAAGTGCAGCTCTTTTCAAAATTACTGGGGATCTGCCAGATAGCTCAGTGGACTACAGCACTTGCCTAGGCAGCATGCAGCTACCTGCTGTGCTTGCTGGCCTCATCCCTGGGGCATGATGAGACAGGGGTTGAGATGTGTCATGGTGCACCCCTGTAATCCCAGCACTTGGGAAGTTTAAGACAGGAAGATCGCTATGAGTCTAATTATGTAGGGAGACCCTGTACTAATTACATTAAAAAAATAAAAATACTGTAGTTTAAACAAAAATTTAAAAAGGGCGGGCCAAATAGCTCAGCAGATTAAAGTGCCTGTTTAGGCAGACACAGCAGGGGCCGGGAGTTTGATTCCTCCCCTGCCATGCTGGCTCAGTCCTTGGGGTGTTCTGAGACCGACTGGGCGTGGTGGCACCGGGAGTGGTGGTGTGCCTATAATCTCAGCACTTGGAGGCTGTGAACAAGAGGGTCACTACAAGTCTATCTAGTAGTGAGACCCTGTAGACCCTGTCCTAAAAATACAAAATACAAAATAAAAAAATTAAAAAGTTACTGGCGTTTTTCATCCAAAGCCGATTTCTCTTCTTCCCTCCCTCCCTCTCTCCCTCCCTCATCTCCATCTTTCTCTTTCTTTGCTGAGTAGTTCAGGCTGGCCTCACTCAGGGATCTTCCAGTGTTGGCCTCCTGAATCTCCATGCCTGACTCTTGATTGGCCCTAGTTTTTGTCTTGGTCACTAGCTGTGGGAATCAGGAGGAACAAGTCACAGAGGACACTGGGAGTGCCCAGCCTTGCCACTCAATGTGTCCAGCATGCAGCAGGTGGAGCTTTTCTTTCTTGAAGGTTATCACTGCTTCCTTGGGAGTGGAGCCAAAGGTTAGCCATGTGTGCCTGTGCACAAATGTGGAGGCTGAGGAGTGGTAAGCTGAAGTTTCTCTGCGGCAGGCAGAAGAACCTGGGAAGGGCCAGAGGCCCATCATGGAGGCATTAGGGGCTGGTGGTGGAGGTGGGCTTCGGAAGGCTTAGGGTCATGGAAGGTGGCTCTGCAAAGCAGGCCAGCCCTTCTTGAGAGGTACCCTGGCTCTGTCTGCTGCTTGCTGTGGGAGACAGCTGGACTGATGGTGGCCTTTTGGTTTGTCTGCCTGGACACTTGCAGGTGGCCTGGCTGTGAAGATCCAACATCTCGGCCTATAGTGGTGGTGCATGCCTGTAACCCTGGCACTATGGGAGGCTGAAGCAGGGGGACCACAAGTTCAAGCCCACCCCAGGCAATTTAGTGAGACCCTATCTCAAAAGATCAAAGATGGTCTGGGCTATTGTGTCTTGACAGGAGCCCACTGTAGGGCGTGTTTAAACATATTTTTCCTCCCTTTCTCCTGATTTTTCTTGGCCCAGACATGCTCTGCAGAACCTGCTTTTTTCCTACCTTTAATAAATGTAAAACTTTGCTGCTGTTTTTTGAAAAAAGGGGTTGTGGCTGGTGTTTACTGTTCTCAGTGCCTAGGGGCAGGGCCAGAGCTGCATGTGGTGCTGGGGTTTGAACCTGGTCCCTGTGCTTGCCTAAGCAGGGGCTTAGTCTGCTGAGCTATCTTGTCAGCTCTGAAGCTTTCTGTTGGGGGCTTGCTGGTGGTTCATCTGGATGACAGAAGATCTTGTCCACACTCCCCTAGGCACCCCTGGCCTGGCAAGTAGGCTGGGCTGTGGTGACCTTCCCAAGAGGTGCTGTGCTGGGGACCCTCAAGGAAGTGGACATAATTCTCCTGGCTCCCAAAGGTGCCAGGACAGGAGACCCCTCCTGGTGATGGCTGGGTGGCAGCAGTGTGGGTTTCTGGGGGAACATAGGTGCCTGGCTTGCCATGGAGGCGCCCTGTCCCCCCCTCCCCCCCAGTCCTAGAATTAGAGAGCTGGTGAGTGACCCTGTGGCCGCTGAAACTGCTCCCAAACTTGCTGTCAGACTGGCTGCAGCTGGACAGAAAGTTCTTGCTGAAAACTGCAGTCTCGGTCCCCAGGGTTTTGGCCTCCATCTTCACCCTTCTAAAGCCAGGGCTGTGGGTGGTGGCTCACTTCTCTCTGCAACAGGTGTCGCTTTGAAGGGGAGTCTGGGGCCCTGAACAAGCTGAGTGGTGTTACCAGTGGGGTCTGGGACCCTGATTCAGGCGAGTTGCGTTCTACAAGCAGGCACTAGGAGCAGGGATGCGGGGGTAGGGGAGCGGGGGTGGGAGGAGGCATCAGTCTGTGTGCCCGCTCCCTTCCCACAGTGCGGACACAGGTTCTTTCTCACGTTCTTTTGGAGGGTCAAGACCAGGCCAGGGCGGGAGCCGGAGCTTGCAGCCATAACCCCGGGACCGCGCCTCCGCGCCCTCGTTGACCGGTCCGGGATCCTTCGCCCTCGGGGCGGCGACGAGCCGTGCCTGGGGTGCCGGAGTGCCTGGGGTGCCGATGTGCCAGGGGCTGTGCTTCCTGGGCCGCCTAGGCTTGGCTGCAGGCTGGGCCGTCGGGTCCCGAGCGCGCGGCGAGTGGACGGCTCCTCCTGCCGGCGCGCCCCCGCGCCCCGCGCTCCCTTGGCGGCCCAGGACTAGTCTCCCCAACTTGTCCTCGCCGGTAACTAGTCGTGCTGCCGGAACGATGGGATGGGGTTGCCACAGCAACCAGACTGGACGTCACAATCCGGGCATGTGCGCCCCCCCACGCGCCACTGCCGCCGCCGCCACCCTCGCCGGCTGCGGGCCTCGGGCTGCGG
Organism: Ctenomys sociabilis; assembly: GCA_004027165.1. Lineage (NCBI taxonomy): Eukaryota > Metazoa > Chordata > Mammalia > Rodentia > Ctenomyidae > Ctenomys > Ctenomys sociabilis. The sequence goes on along the minus strand of PVKA01001350.1, from coordinate 119,838 downwards.
GGCGCGGCGCGTGGAGCGGCCGGGCGCGGCGCGGGCAGGCGGGAGCGCAGGGCCGACCGAGGCGAGGCCCGGGGCGCGGGGCCGGCGGCCGCCATCTTCTCACCGAGGCCGCCGCGCCCGCCGCGCGCGCTCGCTCGTCCGGCAGCGCACGAGTTAAGGCTGGCACCGCGCCCGGCGGGAGGGGGGCGCCCACCTCCCCTCCCCCGCGCCGGGCATGCGGGGCCCGCTGGGCACCGAGGAGGAGCTGCCGCGGCTGTTCGCTGAGGAGATGGAGAACGAGGACGAGATGTCAGGTGAGGGGCGCGGGGGCGCCCCGGGACCAGCGCGCTGCGGTCTGCGTTCCCGCCCTGCTGGCACCGCGCAGCCAAGGGCGCGGGCCGGGAGGGCGCCGGGAGGCTCGGCGGGCGGGCGCGGTCGGGACCCGCAGGAGCGGCGGGGCCTGCGCAGGGCGCGGGGTCAGCCGCGTGCCCTTGAAGGGGCGGGAGCGGCGCTCGGGGCCCGCGGTGCCCCGCGCTCCTCACGCCGCGCGCCCGGCCTCGCTGCAGCGAGCGGGACCCGGCTCGGCCCGAGCGCGCTGGGTGGGGCCGGAGCTGGGCGAGCGCCCGCCGTGCTGGGCACCGGGGGGACCCTGGGGCGTGCGGCCGGAAGGCTGCCCCGGGACCCGCGCCCTGACTGGGCTCCCCGTCCTGGCCGAGCGCTTTGCCCCTGCCGGCCCCGGCCCGGGCCACCCAGGTAGTGGCGTCGTCAGCCTCCCCGCTGCCCGCGCCCCGGGCGCCGCCCCTGCCCCTGCCATCCTCATCTGGGGTCGCGCGCCCCCTGGCTGCGGCGCGCAAAGGGCTTGTGCGTTCGCGGCCACCTTGCGGGATAAATCCTCAGCCAACTGCTCCCTCCTCGCTCCGCAAGTCGACTCCCCTCCTGCCGCGGCGGGGCAGGGCCTCACCCAGTCGCCAGTTCCACCCCTTCCTGGGGGACTTGCTTACTTCTTTGCTGCCCACGTCCAAGTCTGAGGTTCCTGCTTTACTTGCAGAGTCCCGCGGGAGGGCCTCGGTGCCCCAGGAGGCCAGCTAGGGTCCCAGGCTGCCGGCACTGAGGTTCCTGGGTCGGAGTTCCAGGTGGTCACACCCGCTGCCCCTTCTCCCCAGTTCATTGACTTATTCAGTGGCTTTGGTGCTGTCACTTTTGCTCCAGCCTGGCCTGCTGCTGGGCACCTCACCTTTTGGTCAGGTCAGGGTGGTAGAGAACCTGCGGGGCGAGGGCAGCAGGGGTGGGTGGCGGGAGAGAGATCACCTGAGCCGGGACAGTCGTGGACTCCTCCATACCCAGGTTTGCACAATCAGACCCATTCCCTGGAGGGGGACAGGGAGACCACAGCACTTGCCCTTGCCGGGAACGTGCGGGTCCTCTGTAGCCAGCGCCAGCTCCTTCCTCAGCCGCCTTGTTGATTTTCTAGTAAGATTTCTTTGGCGTTTGGGGTGTGGCCCTTTGTGGAGCCTATGGAGGCAGTGGACAGCTGAGGATGGTATTGGGCCCATGACAGGGCCTGTAGACCCAAAGTGGAGTCCCTGCCTCTGGCCTTACTCTCTGGCTCTTGTTGGTAGCGTTGAGGTGCAGTGACTAGGTAGAGGAGGAGCTTGGGGTCCCCTCCCCAGGCTGGTGAAGATTAAACCTGTGTGGTAGCCAGAGAGCCTGAGTATTGGTGCATGTGTCCCATCCCCACACTGGTCCCCTTTCCAGAGGTGTTTTTATTTATTTATTTATTTATTTATTTATTTATTTATTTATTTATTTATTTATTTGTCTTTTTGAGACAGGGTCTCACTATGCAGTTCAGGCTGGCCTTAAGTTCACTTTGTAGCTCAGGCTGGTCTTGAACTCACAACAATCCTCCTGCCTCAGCCTCCCGAGTGCTGGGATTACAGGCATGCACCACCACGCCCGGCTGTCCCCTCTCCAGAGTGAGCTGGAGTTGTCCCCAGGTTGCAGGACCTGTCCCCCCATCCTCAGAAGAGATGCCCTCCTTGGGCCCTTCAGGCCTTGGGGGTGCTATCCTTCATCAGCCCGCAGGCTTTCCTCCCAGCATCGCCCCTGACCATGGCACCAGAGCCAGATCCCGAGGTCCCCTGCATGGCCCAGTGCATGTTTACCTCCATGTATCTGCCTTGCCCTTAGGCCCCTCCTATAACCTCTGAGCACAGGTGGTCCTGGTCACTTAGGTCCGAGCTCCACTATGGGCTGGGAGACTTCCTTGTCCTCAGGCTTGAGTGTGGCCCCATTGCAGGCTGTCAGACCCCTTTTAATCATTTTTTTAAAATTAAATCTTTTTTTTTTTTTTTTTTTTTTTTTTTTGGTACTGGGGATTGAACTCAGGCCCTTGCTCTTGCTAGGGAAGCACTTATTCTAACTTATTCTACTGAGCCATCTCCCTGGCTAAATCTTTTTTTTTAAATAAAACTTTTTTGGGGCCAGGGAGATGGCTCAATGGAATAAGCCCTTGCCTGTCAAGTACAAGGGCCTGAGTTCAATCCCCAGTTCCTCCAAAAAAAATAAATAAATAAATAAATAAAAAATAAAAAAATAAAACTTTTTAAAGTGGTGCTGGGGATTAAGGTCAGGGCCTTTTACTGAGTATACCCCAAGTGGTTGTTTTTTGTTTTGTTTTGTTTTTTTGTCTTCTGAGATAGGGTCTTGCTATCTCTTGAGCTCGCTTTGTAGCCCAGGCTGATCTTGAAGTTGCAATTATTCCCCTACCTTAGCCTGCTGAGTGCTGGGATTACAGACGTGCCCCACCACGTCCAGCTACAAGTTTTTTTCCTTTCTTTCTTTTGTGGAACTGGGGATTGAACTCAGGCTCTTGCACTTGCCAGGGAAGTGCTTATTCCACTGAGCTATATCCCCGGCCCCACAAAAAATAGTTTTAAAGTTTAATTAATAATTAATTTTTTGGGCTGGGGAGATGGCTCAGTGGAATAAGCACTTCCCTGGCAAGCACAAGGGCCTGGGTTAAATACATGGTTCTGGAAAAAAAAAATCATTTTTTTATGGTGCTGGGGATTGACACCAGGGCCTTTGCATGGAGCTACATCCCCAGCCCTTTCTTATTTTATTTATTTATTTATTTTGCAGAGCTGGGGATTGAACTCAGGCCCTTGTGCTTGCCAGGCAAGTGCTTATTCAATTGAGCTAACTCCCCAGCCCCTCTTCTTATTTTTGACACAGGGTCTCTCTGTCACTAAGTTGGTCCATCTGGGCTCGAACTTCCCATTGTCCTGTTCAGCCTCTCAGAGTGCTGGGGTCACAGGCAGCTACCATGCGGGGCTAATGGTTTCTTTTCCTCACAGTACCTCCTGCCCTTTGGAGTGCATTTGGCTGCCCTTGTGTTGACTGCCTTCTCCTCCAGGGAGCTTTCTTTTTCCACCTGCCCTGCCCTGCACCTTCAGCCAGGGTTTCCATAAGAAGGTTTTGTCTGGTTGCCTGAGGGCAGGGGCTCTGGTTCCTAGCATGGGTACATTGTTTGTGTCTGTGTCCCCACTGCTCTGGAGCTGCCTGACTCCAGGACATCCCAGTTTGTGGTTCAAGGAGCTACCAAGCTGGCTTTTAAACCCACAGTGTTGGGCTTGTTATTTGTGAGAGATCTTCTTTGGACTCTGCTCTGTCTCCCATCTCCTCTTAGAGTGGCTCCTGCTGGCCTAGCAATGGCCTTGTCCCCTGCACCTCTGAGGAGGAGGCTGGTGTCGACCAGCTCAGGGGCTGGGCTGTCCATCCTGCTGGGACTGGAGAGAGTTGGTCAAGGAGAGGGTTTGAGAGTTAGTGGGAGGCCTCCAAACCCATGTCTACTCTTTTTATTGACTTTTAAATTTTTTTATTTTGTCTTATTTTAAATTGTATTGTTGAGGCAGGGACTCATGCTGTAGTTCAGGCTGGCCTTGAACTCTTAGCAGTGCTCTGCCTCAGCCTCCTGAGTGCTGGGATTACAGGAGGCGTGCACCTGGCTTCTGGCTCTGCTCTTATTGCCTGGGTGAGCTTTGGTGAGAGCCCTGCTGTCTGGCCTCACTGTCCCCACCTCTAGATGGGGCATAACCTCACAGAGGGTTATTATGAGGGCTAGTGAGCAGGTACAGTGGAGCATTTAGGTCATAGTGCTAGCACACAGCACATCACAGAGGCCCAGTGAGCTGGAGCTGGCGCTGGCAGCATCCTGGGGGACAGTTGTCCTGCTTCCCCGTGGAGATGGTTCTGGGACTGGCAGCCTTATCTGGTAAGGGCAGGATGAGGGCTGAGAGCTAGGACCCCAGGGCAGAGCCACAGGGGAAGTCCTGGGCTGGGCACCAGGGTTTTTCCCCAGGGAAAGTCCTTGCTTCTCCTCAGTCACAGCTGTACTAGTGAGCCCAGGCTGCCCCCTGGCAGGGGTGTGTGGCCAGTTGCCTGGTTGTGCTTGCTTTGCCCACGGTATCAGCACTATTTGTGTATCTTAGACTTCACCCAAGCAGGTGGAGCCCTGGTCTCCTGCTTTCTTAGCTTGACCTCTCGGAGATTCAGGGGCTTAAGGACAGAGTTCCAGGGAGCCTTATTTTGATGTTCTTTCCAGGAGGAGAGTGACATGGGACAAGCACATTGTGCCCAGTGGCCAGGGGCTGAGACATTTTCCTTCCAAGTTGATCAGAGACTAAGAATCTGGCATCATTTCATTGGTCCATTCAGTTCCCCATTCACTGTTCATTCACCCATGGTTGTATCCACTTGCCCAAACATCTACCTGTTCCGCATGAAACCAACCAACTAGCCTCTTACATCTACCCATTGGTTTATCATCCATCTGTCTATACTCATCTACTATCTGTACATTTACCATCCATTCACCACCCATCTGTTCAGCTATCATATATCAACTCATTTATCCATACCCCACCATCCACCTATCCATCCACCAGCTGTGTATCCATCCATCCATCCATCCACCCATAGTTCATCCATCCATTCACTCACCATCCATCCATCCATCTTCTGTCTATCCATCTATCCCCCATAATTCATCCATCCACCCATAATTCATCTGTGCACCCATACTTCATCCATCTACTCACCATCCCCTCATCTTCCATCCCTCAATCTAGCCACCCATAATTCATCCATCCATTTACCATCCATCCCTTTACCTTCCATCCATCCATCCATCCATCCATCCATCCATCCATCCATCTCTCCACCCATAATTCATCCACCTACCTATAATTCATCCATCCACCCATATTGATCCATCCATCCACCCATCCATCTACTCACCATCCATTCATCCATCCAACACAGATTTTCTTGAGTATATTTTCTGAGCCACTGCATGGTATCTTAGCTTTGTGGGGCTTTTGTGCAGAACACCCATGAAACTTCCTTCCTTCTGTCTGTAGCTGTCTCTTTCTCCCTCTCCCTTCCTTCCTGTCTCTGTCTCTTGTCTCTCCCCTCTAGCTGCACTTCTCTGTCTTTCAGGCCTATCTACCTCTCTTTATTCCCAAACCTCCCTGTGCCTCCAGAACTGTCCCCATGCCCCCTGCTCTGGGCCCCTCTCTCTGCTGTCCCCTGCCCTGGGCCTGTGTGGACCTTGCACCAGGGCCCCAAGTTTTTAGGGTGAAAGTGTCCCCCACTCTGCTGCCTTCCCCCGCTCAGTCCTTTCTTTTGATGAGATGCCAGTGAGGTGATGTCTGGGCTTTGTGAAATGTCATAAATAAATTATTAATCACCTCGATGTGCTGCCCCTGTTGGCACAGAGCCATGCTGTGAGGGAGGCCCAAGGTCTGACAGGAGAGTTGGTCTGGGGCCCTCCTAGACCAGGATCCGCGGCCTCACAGAGCCCCAGGCAGAGTACCTGGCCCCCAGCATGCTGGCCCCACCTGCTTTTCCAGGCTCCTCCTGGGCACAGTTTCTGATTCTCTCTCCTGCCCGAGAAAGGCTACAACCTGAGGCCGATTTCACAGGTGAAGTGACAGACCGTGGCCTGAGGCTTGTGTCACCCCTGTTCTGGGTACCGCTGGGTGACCTTGTTCCCTGCTTGGAGCTGGGTTGGGTGCCAGGGTCAGGAGCCTTCATGAGCTCTGGTGGGTGCTGGCCTGGCCTCCTCATGGGCAACGTGGCTGGCCCTGAGCTTCTGTCCCTGTTCGTGGCTCAGGCCCCTAAATCCTTTGACCACCCAGGATCAGACGACCTCACTGTTCCCTCCACAGTGTGTGCTTCTCTTTTGCAAAGTTCTGGCTGTGTCCTGGCTCATCTGGGGCTCCTTCCCAGGGAAGTATGGATAGCAGTCCTGTGGGGCTGAAACCTGAGAGGGAGGGTGTGGACCAGTGCAGCTCCCTAAATTGTCAGGGGCGCTGGTGACCTGCCAGGCTTGGGGAGGGTCTGACATGTGGAGGGCCCAAGGTGGAAGGGGCCACACAGGGTGGCTGGAGCCAGGTGGGTTCAGGGGTCTCTGCACCTGCCACTGCACAGTGGAGGTCAGGCCCATGGATGAGAGCCCATGTGCTTGCATTCTCCGCATCTGCTAGCCGGGGGGGGGGGGGGGAGAGGGTTGTTTTATTTTATTGCAGTACCAGGGATCAAACTTGGGACCTTAGCTTTCAAGGCAGATGTTATCCTATCTTGTTTTGTTTATGTGTCACTCCTGGGGAGTAAACTCAGGGCCTTCATGTGGAGCTATGTCCCCCAGCTTATTTTAAAAATTATTTTTAAAAAAATCTTTATTTAATTATTTGGTCCTGGGTATTGCTATCCAGCTTGGACTCACAGTAATCCTCTTGTCTCAGCCTCCCCAGCACTGGGATTACAGGTGTGTGCCTCCACACCTGGCTTCAGTGGCTGGCACAGCACACCTAGGATTCCAGGGCATCGCATGTGGGCATGGGGATTGAACCTGGATTCTTGCACTCTCCAGGCAGGTGCTTAGCCCACTGAGCCATTTACCCCTGTCAAAACCTCTGCAGCCCATCATTTTTATTGTTTTATTTTTATTTATTTTTTGAGACAGGGTCTCACTAAGTTGCTAGGGTGTGAACTATCTACCCTCCTATAGTATTACTATCTCCCAGGATTAGTGAGTGATATTAAGGTGGTCTGTAGGTGCTTGCTCCTTTAGAATCACTGTCAGGTGGGAAAGGCCACACAGCCTGCCCTGCTTGCAGCCCGGGGGTCCCATGGGGCAGCCCCTGCAGGACTTGGTCCCCAAGCCATCCCCATGTATCTCCTCCCTGTGCTTGAAGCAGCCTCCCTTGTCCATCCCCAGGCTGCTGGACTGGTCAGTTGGAGAGAAGGTTGGGCCAAGGATCCTAACTATATCTGGCCAGGAGAGCCAAAGGGCCATGTTCCCCAGGGCACCCCAGACCCTGATACCCTGTCCCTGTGGGAGGGTAAAGGGAGGGGGCCAGGCTCCCAGGCACAAGCAGAGGCTCCAGGACAGCTGAGATGGGGTCTTCCAGAGGCTCAGGGAAAGGGGCCCAGAGGGAGGAGTGGGCAGCGGCCTGGTGCAGACCGTACAGGGGCAGTGTCACATTGATTTATCTGAGGTATCCCCAGGGCCACCTAAAGCAGTGTGGGGAAAAGATGTGCCCAGTCCCCACCCAGGGGGTGAGTTCTGGAACCTTCCTCGAGGGAGATTCTTACAGTCAGATGCCGCAGCCTGAGGTCCTCTGGGAGTGGAGGAGGAGCTGCCCATGATGGGGCCTGGGACCAAGTTGCAGACCCCTGTGGAGTGGGCAGGGCTGACTGTGGAGCCCTCCTCCTGCTCTGGGCTGCCCTGGGCAGCCCCAGGCCTGCCTGCTCCCCATGAGCTCTGCAGGTCAGTTGGTCAGCCAGGGGCTGGTGCTGGGCCCGCTTTCCATCTGCAAAACCCCCCTGCTGGCTGGATCCCGGGAGAACCCAGAGGAAGAGGAGAGAGAGGCCCCGCGATTGCATCAGCCCAGAGCCTTACATAACAGTGTCGGCGCTGCGGGGGTGGGGTGGCCTTGCCCAGCCTTCGCTGTCTGTGGAGCGGGCAGTGGGCAGGTGAGGATGGGCATGTACTGGACACCCCAGCTGCTTGCTCTGGGCTGACTCTAGGGGTTGCCTATGCAGCTAGTTTGAAAAATCCCCCTCCCCCCGGTATTGGCCCAACTTGGGGCAGCCCCCAAGCAATCTCCCTGAGCACTGGAGCTCTGTGGAGACCTCCAAGGCCGTCAGGACACCCACTGGTCCCCTCTTGAGGTGAGCAGGGTCCTGTGAGCTCTGTGCCTTCTGGGCAGGGCAAGACTTGCTCCCTGACAGAGCCCAAGACAGGGATGTCAGGGGTGCTGCCGCCCCCACCTGGCCTGGGTGTGCAAGGGTGGCACAGGCCTCTGGCCTCCACAGCCCCCCAGCGTCCTCGGGGAGTGGAGTATGTGCAGCTGGAGCTGTGGCCGTGGTCCATCCCTGGAGGCAGTGCTGGGTTCCAGGCCAACTTGTGCGCTGCCACAGAGCATGGGAGGGACGTTCGGTATGTCCTGGCATGCACGTGGTATGCGTGCATGCGTGGTGGCTGCATGGTGCACCACCCACGCTTGGCAGGGGTTGGAGGAGTGGAACGATAGGCACGCTAGCAGGGGCCCGGGACCCCTCACCCTCAGGGACCCCAGCTGGGTCCTCAAGGCAACCTTCTGACCAGCCGCTTGCACTCTGGGGATCCCTCCAGGCAGAGCCACCCTCCCCTGCCTCTCCTCTGCTCCCCTAAGCTCCTTTAGCCTCTGGCAGCATAAGCAGGGGACAGTGGGACAAGCAGGGGGTGCCGAGCACCCACCTTGAGGGGACCAGCGCTCTTGTCTTCCCTCTTGTGGGTGGATACAGCTCTGGGTGATGCTTTTGGGCACTGTGTACCCCAAGAGGACCTTCTGTGGCTGCCTGGCTGCGCGTCTGGCCCTAGCTCCACATCCCCTGCACACAGCAGCCCCCTCCTCAGGTTGGAGGTGAGCAGGGGCGGCCCACCCTCTCCCCAGAGCTCACAGCCAATGCCCAAGCCCAAGCCTGCTCTCTCTTGGCCTGGATGTCTGGAAGTGTGTGAGGGGGTTGGGCCTCCTCCTGGGTGGTGCGCAGTGTCCTGCTTGGGTCAGATGTGGCAGCTCTCTGGAGTGTCATTTCATCTGCTGCCGTCTGCACAGCCTGGCACTCTGTTCCTGTGTGGCAGTGAGTGTGCCTGTGTGTGAGCTGGGTGGCATGTGGGCTCAGGCTCACAGTACGGGGTCTTGTCTCGGCATCCCACGGTCAGCCCCTCCTCTGCCCCCCCCCCACTTGGGGCTCTGTGGAGGTGTTGTGTGGTCACAGTCTGCTCCTTGGGAGCCAAGGAACACCTGGCTGTGCGGCTCAGCTTCAGAGGAGAGGAGGAAGGGCCCTTGACCTGAGGCAGCCCCGCTCCGGCCTCTGCACCTGCCGGCCTGTCCATGCTGGCTGGGAGGGCGCAGTGGCTGTGGCCGTGCCTGGAGAGAGGGACCCTCTGGCTCTGACTGTGACTGAGCCAAGTGTGGGTGACTCCTCCCCCTCCGGCTTTTGCAGAGGAGGAAGATGGTGGCCTTGAGGGCTTTGATGACCTGTTCCCTGCTGAGCCCGTGAGCCTTCCCAAGAAGAAGAAAGCCAAGAAGCTGAAGGATGGCAAATCCAAGGGGAAGCGGAAGAAGAAGGAGGTGAGGGGTGGCCTGGCCTGGGCCTGGGCGGGCATGCAGCCCCTAGCACCTGGGGACCCATTAGTAGCCAGCCTCGTGCCGGTGACTTCCAGAGCACGTCCGGCTTTCCTCTCTATTCCTCTCTTCCTTTTCCTTGTTTCTTTGCTCCTGGCCCACTGCCTCTCTACCGGGAGTGGGCGTTGATTGAATCTGGGGCCTGTACTACTAGCTGCACCCCCAGCCCTGTGTTGAGCTGGGTGTCACCACGGTTGCCCGGGCTGGCCCTGTATTACCTTCTGCCTGTTTCATGACCACCTGCCTCAGCCTCCTCTGAGCAGTTACCATGCCTGACTCATCCTGTTGCTTCCTTCTGCATCTCCCAGTCTTCTGGGGATGCTGACACGGCCCTGCAGTCCCCTTGCCCACTGCCACCTGCTCATTGGCTGTGTGGACTGTGTCATCTCTGTGTCCCTGGCTCCTGGCCCTGTCTCAGTGCCTTTCGGTGGCCACTTCTGCCCTTCTGAGTGAAGCCTGTGGAAAAGCCACCTGTGGGCACTGCTCTGAGCTTGGCGTCCCTTGTCCGTTCCTTCCTGGGTCTCAGTGCTGCCTGCTGGGAGAGGCTGTGACTTGGGGTTGTGCACATGCGCCTTGTGGGACACTTCAGGTCTGACCCTGGACACAAGTGGGGTGGGAGGGTGCTGTGGGCAGAAGGGGACTGGGTGTTAAAAATCCTTACTCACCCCCTGGAAAGGTACTCCGACAGCCCTGCCTGTTCTCTAGCCTCAAGGCTTTACCACCTCAAGTCCTCCGGGTGGCCCCGGGTCCCATATGACGGTCTCCTGGGCGATCTGTCCTCCATGTTTCCTGGGTCACAGGTGCCTTCCTTGACCTTCTGGTGGAGGCTGTGACATCTTATTCTATGGCTACCACTGCCTTCAGCCCCTCGGCCTGGTGGTGTCCCAGGCCCTTGGGCACAGGTTTCCAGGAGGAGACTCCTGCCCAGCCCCTCACTTTTCTCTTAAGCAGTTCCTGGAACATGGGTGGGAGGCCAGGCTAGGAGGTGACCTGCCTCTCCTAGGGTTTCCCATGCAGTTCCTGCAGGGTACCTGGGGGCTGTGGGACCCCACCCGTGCTTTCCTCCTCCCCCGTGGGTACAGCTGGGGCAGCGGCCTGGCCAGGAGGGGGCTGGGTGGGAAGCATCTGGACAGAGGCTGCTGTGGGAGGATGCGGGTTTGGGTGGCCTCCAAGGCTGGGGACGTCTGGCGGCTGCCTGTTTCATGACCACCAAGGGCTCCTCCCTTTCCCCCTGGCTTGGACCTTACTTGGAGGCGCTTGTGTTGTTGCCTCTGTGCCGTTTCTCTAACTCTTGTCTGTCTTCTCTTTCTCACTGGGCCTCACGCAGCCCCTCCCTCAGGCCTGTGCTTGGTCTCTGCCTTGTGCATCTCTCCCTCCTTCCCTCCCTCCACGCACCCCCCTCCCTCCCCTCCCCTCCCCCCTCCCTTCCTCCTGGCTCTCTGCCGAGATGCACGCTGCTGCTGCTGCTGCTTGCAAGGGGAGGAGCACAGGGTGGACAAGAGATGCCACAGGATAGGCCCTGAGGTGACGGTCGGGCCTCGCTGTCCCTCCCTGCATCTCCAAAAGCCTGTCTCAGACCAGCTGTTGACTCTTAAGGGGCCCTGAGTTGCTGTGTCTAGAGAGAAGGATCTTAGATTCCTCCTACAGACCAGGGTCCACACCACAGGCAGGCAGCTTTCACCCCTTAGCCCCCCTCGATCTGCGCTCAGGTGGCCCCAAGGTGAGGCGCAGAGGGTAGTGTCCCTGGAGTCCCGAGCGAGCATCGGTTTGGGGGGTGGCAGGCAGCAGGGCGAGGGTTCTGATTTACATAAAATAACTGGACTGCAGCCGGAACCTGAGCATATGTAGATGAAGCTTCTTGTCAGACCCAAGCGCAGGAGGGAGAAATGATTTCAACCTGTACTGCAGCGGTTACCATGGCAACCAATTATTCAGTGCTAAATTATAACTGTTTATAACACTCGTGAATGGGAAGGCTCATATTTCATTCTTTCTTCTTTTCCCCTCTCAATCTTGAAGGACCCCAAATTGAGGCTGACCAACTCACCCACCCTCCCTCTGAGTTTAAATGCCTCCTTGGCAGATGTGCTGTGTGAGCCAGGCGTGGAGGGGGTGGGGAGAGGGAGATGGGAAGCCTCGATCCAGAAACATCTGCAGAGCTGGAGCTGGGAAAGAGGAAGGCGGGGTGGGGGTGGGGACTGCCCACTGCATTCCCCCCAGCTCTGGCCGGCAGGCCAAAAGGCCCTTGGTGGGGGTCTCAGGGCACAGGCTCTTCTCCCCACCTCCCCATCCTCCTCCTGCTTGGATTTAGAGTCCAGGGTGCTTTGCAAGGGATCTGAGAACCTCTAGATTCTTCCAGAAGGTGGCACACCCCTCAGGGTCATGCCTGGGCCTACAGCAGGCAAAGGACAATGACAAGGTCAAAGGCCCACTGTCACTGGATTTTTACAGCCTGTGGTGTGATTGGATTGTTCTTAGGCCTCATGACTGAGATTAACTTATTAGAATCATTGGTCTTGGACAGCCAGCTCCTCTGAATGGGGCGTGGCCTACTTAACACCCCTAACCCCCCCCCCCCCCCCCCCCCCCCCCCTTTTTTTTTTTTTTGGTATTCGGATCAAACTCAAGACCTTGCCCTTGCTAGGCAGGCACTCAGGCGGTTAACTCCTGAGACCCCTGTTCCCCTCTTTCCTTCCCTTTTGGTGCTGTGCATTGAAGCCAAGGGCACTCTGGCACTGGGCTCCCCAACTCTCTATTTTGAGACAGCATGTCATCGGCTTGCCCAGGCTGGCCTCAGACTTACAGCCTTCTACCTTAGTCTTTGGAGAAGCAGGATTACAGCAGGGTGCTACCGTGCTAGGCCTTTCTCAGGCACTGATGCCATTGTGCCCTCCAGGTCCTGCTGGTGGGTCACATGACTTGTCCCCAGGGCCATCTGTAGCTCTTCTTCTCCCCCCTTGCTGTGTAGGGTAAGGTGTAGGGGAGAGGAAGGAGACCCGGATGTGCAAGTCTCGAAAGTGCTGAGTCCTGGGCAGCAGCGCTGTCTTGCACCCCACCCCCATCGGTCCCGCCGGTCAGATAGAGGTGGTGACCCAGACCCCTGTGTGGGCCTCACCAGGTGGGCGCCGGACAGAGGGCGGCTCTGGGACTACAGGCTTCCCTTCCAGTGGTTCTGTCCCTGCGCAAAGAGAAGCTGAAGTCCTGCTGGGTGAGGTAGCACAAGACTGAAACCCCAGCACCCGGCTGGCCCAGGCGGAAGGATTGCAGTCTGCAGCCAGACTGGGCTGAGCAGTAAATCTGTCACAGAGTAAAAAACAACAAAAAAGGGAGGCTGACGTTGGGCTGGAGCCCCAGGCGGTGGGAGGCTGCTGGGTGGGCAGCTGAGGCGCAGTCCCGCTCTCTCCTGCCTCTCTTCATCCGCTGTGGTCCTGCCCAGCTCTCTGGCGGATGCAGAGTCCCCCCCCCAGCCCTGCTCCCGCTCCTCACCTCTCCTGCACCCTGGGTCACAGCAGTGGCCTCCTCCCATTAGTGGGTCCCCGGGCCACCTCCCCTCCTGTTGCCTGAGTTGTGTACACAGGGGTAGGCACTCCTGTGCTGGTGGCTCCAGCCCAGTCCCCATCTGCAGAAATGGGGGCCACGGGGCTGGGGCTGATGCATTTCCTCCAGGGGTTCCCAGGCTGGCTTCCAAGTAAAGCTGAGGGTGTCATGGGTCCCAGGGGGGAATGTGCATCTGGTGTCTGGGCATGGCCTGCTGGTGTCATTGCTCTGGCTCAGCCAAGCTCCTTGCCAGGGGCACCTTGATGTGCCTTGGTCCTGGAGGCCTGGCCCTTCCGTGCTTCTCCTGTCTGAGCATAGCTTCTCTGTGCCCAGTTGCCAGTTATGGCAGGAATGGCAAAGGTAACATCCTGGGGGCATCCTCGCTGCACAGTAGATGAAGCTCAGGCTTAGCTTGCTGTGGTCACTTGCCTCAGTCCGAGGTTAGCAAAGGGCAGCCCTGGGTTCTCTGGCCTCCTCCCTGGCTGGTCCACCTTTATGCATTTACTGGAGTGGGGATGGGGGTCTGGCTGGCACTCAACTGCTGTCCATGGTGCTGAAGCGCCTCAGGCCTCCCCGTCCCATATTGCCTTTGTTGGGGTAAGGGAGAGCGCTCTGGAGTGTGCATCTGGGTGGTTTCTAGAAGCTACCTGAGCTCTGACACCCTCGGAGGAAATGGGAGTCCCTGTCTGGCCCTCACTTTCCTGAGCCCTGGGAGCGGGTTCTGCCCTAGCGAGGTTCAGGCAGTAGCCAGGGCTGGGAGCTGCCCCTGAGGCACCCTGGGGTTGAGTCAGTATTCCAGGAAACACAGGGGTTCCAGAAAATCCAGGAGGCCCAGTTCCTGCCAGCTGCTGGTGCCTCTTACTTGGTGACTGATGGATGGAGGTTGTGAGCTGGAAGGCTCTAGGAGATGGGAGAGCCAGTGGTGCAGCTGCACATGAGTGGGGCTCTTCTGAGCTAGATCTCAGGGACCCTGCCCCCCCCCAAATTCCAGGACATGCCCATTCAGAGCATCTTTCTTGGCTCTGAATACTGCTGAAAGGGCCGGCCTGCTGCCCCTCCTCCACCCCGTCCCCTCCTTCTCTGTCTCTCCCCACCTCTTGTCCCTCTCCATGCCTCCCTCTCCCCACTGCTGTTTTCTGAGCTCATTTTTCATCTCCCCAGTTCTCTGTCCGTCTCTTTCCTTGCTTCTCTTTGCTCACCTTGAAGACAGTTCACAGCAATCACGAAGGGGTGAGCAGGTAATTGCAGCAGCCTTGCCGGCTCCTCCCCAGGCCCAGGCTGAGGAGCCCAGAAGTGTTCTGCCATCCTCCACCTGTCTGGAGAGGCAGGGAGTAAGCTGCTTGTGGAGAGGGCAGACCCTTTCTGGCTGTAAACGCCCTTATCTCCATATAAATGGGGTATTTTCTGCTTGCATAGGCAGGAAACTAAATAAAAGAAACCAAGCTTAAAAGCCACCTGAATTACCTTGTCTCCTATTGATGCACCCAGTCTGGAGGTGTGGGGAGGGTGGGCTCCCACCTGGGAGCCACTGGAGAGCTGGCCAATGGATAGGACCAGGGTGGGTGGTGCCTGGCATTAATTATAGGTTTCTTTTGATCTGCACAATTGCACTGGATGTAAGCAAGCTGAGAGCTCCAGGGCTGCAGCAGGGTGGGCGCTAGCTGCCGATCCACTCCTGCTGCCCTGGAGATTTTCTGTGCATGTTGGATTTTGCCTCTGGGCTGGACATCACCTCTGGTACCCTGAGCTCCTGAGTCACAGCCCCGTCATGTAGCCTGGCCGTGACTGACACTTGCCCTGGGCTGGCTGCAGTGAGCTTGCCAGGGAAACGCCTGCGTCCCCAGAGGTCTCAGCTCACTGGCTTGCACTGTCACTCACTGGGGAGCAGACCTTGGCAGCTCGAGTGGTCCCTCAGGCTGGGCTGTGGGGCTGAGCTCTGAGCAGCAGCACTGGCAACACGGTGACCGGTCCCAAGTGTGAGCTGACCTTTGACTGGGCCACTGCTGCCCAGCACCCCGGCTTCTCCTGCAGCCTGGGTGTTCTCCTCTTCCCCCAGGGGAGCAATGATGAGCTGTCGGATAATGATGAGGACCTGGAGGAGAAGTCCGAGAGTGGAGGCAGTGATTACTCCCCAAATAAGAAGAAGAAAAAGAAGCTCAAGGACAAGAGGGAGAAAAAGGCCAAGCGGAAAAAGAAGGACGAGGATGAGGATGACAATGACGACGGGTGCTTAAAGGTAACGCCAGGGCTGGGTGACGGAGTCTGAGCCCTGCCAGAGCCACAGTCCTGTTCTCTGCCTCTGACTCAGAGCTGTAGTGTCCATCCTTCCTGACCTGGGAAGAGTGTGTGTGTGTGTGTGTGTGTGTGTGTGTGTGTGTGTGTGTGATGCATGTGGATGTTGACACAGCTTGTGACAATCGATCGCTCAGTCAGAAGCCTCGGGGACTGGTTTGAAGTAACAACAGGTAAAACTCGTGGATGGATGGAGCCTCCCAGCATCTTGCTGGCATTCTGGCCATTGTCAGGGGTGCTGAGCTGCACCTGTTTCCAGGACAGTGACAGCATGACTTGCTTGGACCACTCTGGGGGAATCAAACAAGTGGAGTCTGTTCATGGAGTTGGAAGGGCCCTCAGCAGTGCAGCCTGACGGGACTCCTCATGTCCTGCTGAAGCTGGAGCAGGCCAGCTGCAGATATGACCTCGGCTGTCCTCTGGGGGTGGACATGTGGGAAACGAACTAAGCTGTGGGGTCATGCTGATGCCCCTGTCCCCGGGTCTCAGACACTGCGGGTGGGGACCCTAGGCCTCCCTTGGGGCCGTGGGTATAGGAATTCGAGTGGGAGCACTCTGCCCAGAACACGACAGCATACAGCTGATTGCCCCAGAATATGAGCCCAGAGCTGCTGGGTGGGGTCTCCATGGAATGTGAATCCCGGGTGCCCAGGCAGGGGGTGCTTCTTGCTGCAGTCCTCATGCCCACTGTGATCTCATGTGTCTGGGGGTGTCGGGGTCCCCTGCAATGGTAAGGGTGTCAGCGTGGCCCTGTGACAGTGTCACCCCCCTTGTGTGCCGCAGGAGCGGCAGAAACGCTGTGGGTGCCATGAGAAGAGCAGCAGGCTGTCGAGAGCCCTTCTGCACCTTCCCAGGTGGCCTGGGAGGGACACTCTGTCCTGCCGGGGAGGCTCCCACTGTGGCAGCCGAGAGCTAGGATTCCAGCCCAGAGCAGCGAAGGGGTTTGTGCATCAGGGCTCTGAGAAATGGGGCACACGGGGGCTTCTGGGCCATGGGGCCCTGTGGTGGGTTCTCAGGCTTTATTTTTCAGCCCTGGGGATGGAACCCAGGCCTTCATGTGGAACTTCCTCCCCAGGTGCTTTTATGTTGATACAAAGCCTTGCTAATTGGGCTTGAACTTCTCTGCCTCAGCCTCCTCCAGTGCTCAGGGATGCCTGCACACAAGGCTTGGGGGTAGTTTCTCTGATTTTGTGGGCTCTGCTTCTGTCTGGGCACAGTGTAGCAATGAGTGGGTGCAGTGCAGATGGGGGGCTCTGGAGCCCCAGCAGCGGGGTGTCCAAGCCGGGGACAGACCAGTGTTTCTGATGGGGCAGACTGACTCCTGACCTTGAACAGAAACAGCCCTGCCCCCTCTGGCACCATGAGGGAGCCAGCTGGGTGGAGGGAGGCAGCTGCTTTGGGCCCTCACAGCCCCTCATGCAGGTCCATGTCCCTTCAAACACCTGCACTGAGTCTGCCTCACCTATAATGCCTTGTGTCCGTCTTAGGGATGGGGAAACTGAAGCAGAGGGGCAATGACTTGGACGTGGCGGAGCCCGATGGCCCACGCCCATAGCCTGGGTCTGTGTGGCCACCTGACTCTAGGGCCACTGGGCCCATGTTCCTGGGATGTCTTGGCCTCTGTGCCCCATCTGGAAAGTAAAACAGTGGCCAAGAGACGTCTAGCTCTGCTCCTGGCTGGGCCACTGTCTCTGCCACCCTGGGAACCTGTGACCTCTCCAAGCATGTGAGCTGGTCTCTGGGGTGCCCCACTCTTTGGACCCTGGTGAGCAGGGTGCTCTGGGGGTGAGTGGGGGCTGAGACTGAGCACTGTGAAGTTGCACTGCTCCTCCACTCGGAGGCATCTGAGACAGGGGCCCTTCCAGGAGGCGTGCAAACCAGAGGGGATGCCCTCCTCTGATTGAGCCTCTCGCCCTGTCTTCCTAGGAGCCCAAGTCCTCGGGGCAGCTCATGGCTGAGTGGGGCCTGGACGATGTGGACTATCTCTTCTCAGAGGAGGACTACCACACACTGACCAACTACAAGGCCTTCAGCCAGTTCCTCCGGTGGGTGGCTGGCTGGGGAGGGGGCTGAGAGGTTGGGATAGGAGAGGGTAGTCTGGCCAACTTCTCACCTGGCTGGGCCTGGAGTCAGTGGACCCCAGGTATTATCCCTCTTCCCGTGGGGTGGCCTGCTGCAGGCCTTTCTGGTACTGGATCTGCAAACCCCTTAGAAAATTGCCACCTACAAGGAGGGAATCGGGGGTGTTTGGGGTGCACATTAATCTCAGCTTTCTCTAACTGGGGACCTGAGGCTGGTATCATACACTGCAGGGATGAGGAAGGGGTGGGCACTGCCCTCACTGCCACCTCTGTCCCCACAGGCCACTTATTGCCAAGAAGAACCCAAAGATCCCCATGTCCAAAATGATGACCGTCTTGGGGGCCAAGTGGCGGGAATTCAGTGCCAACAACCCCTTCAAGGGCAGTTCTGCCGTGGCCGCTGCAGCAGCTGTGGCTGCAGCCGTGGAGACGGTCGCCATTGCCCCTCCACTGGCCATCAGCCCCCAGCAGGTGCCCCAGCCCCTGCCCATCCGCAAGGCGAAGACGAAAGAGGGCAAGGGTAAGGCTCTGTGTGGGTGGGCACGAGCCCTGCCAGCCCCTGCTTGGGGACGGGTGCAGAGGACCCCGGCCTGGGTGACCTTTCTCATCAGTGCTGTGGCACTGTTATTATTTTCTGTCCTGCCAGCTTTAGAGAACAGGTATGGTAGCAGAGATCGTGTAGCCAGGTAAGGTGGCATAAGCCTGTAATCCCAGTACTCGGGAGACTGAGGCAGGAGGATTGCAGAGAGTTGGAGGCCAGCTTGGGCTGCATGATGAATTCAGGGCCAGCCTGTACTGCATAGGGAGACCCTGTCTCAAACACAGGCTGATGTGAGCGGAGCTCTGGGAGGTATGGACCCGGAAGCCCAGCAGGCCAGCTACATTTGGCAGAGGGGGGCAGAGCCTTGCAGGGGTGGGTGTCCAGTGCAGGGCTGCAAGTTGGAGGCAGTCCCAGGGGAGCCTATTGACTCCTCCTTCCTGGCTCTCTGTGTGTTCTGGGCTGTGCTCCAAGACCAAGGGCTTCTGACCTCTAGCCCTGAGACCCGGTGCATGAAGGAGTTTGGAGCAGGGAGTGGGCAGGGCCAGGGCCACTTAAGCCCAGAAGGACGTCCAGGGCCACTGCGATGGATGCAGGGGCGCATGTGCATGGCGAGGAGCCTGGGGGAGGTTTGGGGACATCCATCTCCCCAGGGCTGTCTCTAATGGTGCCACAGCAGGTCAACCTTCCTGGGTACTGATCTGGGTTTTGGTGAGGGGTTGCGGGGGTCTTTGGCTCCTGTGTTTCAGCCCCAGAAGCTTTGGTCTCTGGGATGATCCAGCAAGCTGTCTCTGGTGCCCCTGTGCCAGGTCTTAGGCACCTGGTGGGTTAGTGATGTGGACCACTGCCCCACAGCTTGTCCTGCCCTGTCCTGATCTCCAGGACCTGGAAGGGGCCCTGGCTCATACCAGCCTGCTCAGCTTCCTCACTTTCTCATGTGCCCCCATCTCTGGCCGCCAAGCCATCGATTCCCTGAGCTGCCTATTCCCAGCTTGAAAAATTGAAATAGATTTTCTGTGGTGCCTCTGAGGGCACAGCTGGGTTTCCGGCCCCATGTTCCTGTGTGGCCAGAGGGAGGCTCAGGGCCAGGCTACCTATAGCCTGGTGTGAACCCTGAGCCCAGGCCCTCCTCCCCTTCTTGTCCAGCACAGCACAAGGGTCTGCGGGGTGGGGGTGTCATTCCTCTCTAAGCGGCTGATTGCCCTGTGGCCAGCTCCATACAACCTGCTGGCCATCTCTGGGTGCCCAGAAGTCCAGGTGGCTGTGGGTGGTGCCCACAGCTGGTGCCCGAACAGCCTGTGCCTGTTTAGCCGGCAGCTAGATGGCCTTCCAGAGCCCAGGCACTGACCACAGGTGGGCGTTGTGCCATTGGTGAACGAACCTGCTGGGCTGGGGCTGGGGACATGAGGGGGCTATCCCTGAGGTGACTGTCATTGCTGGTGCTCATGGCAGAGGCACAGCACCGTGGCCAGGGCAGGCAGACCTGGGGCAGGTTGGTCTCTGGCTTTCCTGAGGACTCCACCTCTCAGGCCCCTGTCAAGTCGTCTGGCAAGGGCTGATGGAGGGAGCAACCCACTCCTTACTGGGTACTGGTAGGGCTTGGGGAAGGGACAGTGGCAGTGGTCCCCGTCGGTCGGTCATCCAGATGCTTGCCATGCAGGGCCTGGAGTGAGGAAGAAGATCAAAGGCTCCAAAGATGGGAAGAAGAAGGGGAAGGGGAAGAAGGTGGCCGGGCTCAAGTTCCGCTTTGGAGGGATCAGCAGCAAGAGGAAGAAGGGCTCCTCGGTGAGAGGGTGTGCTCGTGTGTGTGCATGTGTGCCCATGTGTGTGCATGTGTGCCCACGTGTGTGCATATGTGCCCACGTGTGTGCATGCGCAGATGGCCACGGGAAGCCACTGGGGCAGGGCCTTTCTGTTCTGCCTGTAGCCTGCTAGGCCTCTTTTCCCAGGGGCCAGGGTAGGTGTAGACCTCATCCTTCCAATAGATCCTCTAGCCTGGACTCAGGGCAGGTCTTCATCCAGATCACAGCTGTACCTCCATGTAGCAAAATATAGGAGTCTGTGGGCACTGTGGGTCTTCATGGGCCGGGCCGTCCAGCAGGGCTGGGCGTAGCACCCTGGAGGTGATGTGTGGGTCTGGACTGTCTGGAGTCTGCGTACTCCCCACACCCTAGGTGCAGAGCCTAACCTGCACCTCAGCCTCTGGGCCTCCCACTGTTGAGTAGGGCATTCTGCTGCAGTCCTGTATGATGGCCCTTTGTCAGGGCAGAGAAGGAAGCTGAAGCTCTTCCTGTCTCTTGGCAGAGGGAAGTGCTGGGCCTGGCTTTAGGCTGCTCTGGAGAGGAGCACAGAGAAGAGCAGGTGGCCCTGCCTGCCCTTGCCTGGTAGCCCAGTTCCACTTCTGTGCAGGGCCTAGTGCTGATCTGTGGAGGGACCTGTTCTGGAGGCATGGCCATGGGAGTGAGCCATGGTGTCCTGTGGGAGCAGTCAGGGAGGGCTTTGGGGTGACTCCTTGGTGGGGGGATCTTGAACTGTGCTTCCTAAATGCTGGGTTGGAGTTTGGCCTGAGGCAGGACAGGGCATGGGAGCAGACTGGGCTGGAGTCCTGGAAGCATCTGGCAAGCAGAGCTTGGGGGCATCAGGCTGCCCTGGGCTGTGGCAGGGAGTTTCTAGCTGGGTTGGGGGACAAGGCACACCCTGAGTACACTATCTCCAGTGCCTCCTCTCCATCTGCCCCACCACACACCACCCAGGCCACCAAAGAGAGCCCTGGCTCATGGTGCCTCCCCTTCCCTGCAGAGTGAGGAGGACGAGCGAGAGGAGTCGGATGTGGACAGTGCCAGCATCCACAGCTCCTCTGTGCGCTCCGAGTGCTCTGCAGCCCTGGGCAAGAAGAGCAAGAGGAGGCGCAAGAAGAAGAGGAGTAGGGCTTCCTGCTGGAGGGTTCTTGTGCATTGGTGGTGGAGGGGTCCAGAGCCTCCCTGGGGAAGCAGGGAAGGACACCCTGTGCCTTGGCTGCTTGGGGATCGGGCAGGCAGTGGCTCTGTGCTTCCTGAGGGGCCTGTATTTGTACTGTCAGGGAGAGGTGTTCTGTCCCTGTGAGGAAGAAATAAGGAGTTTAGGATTCGAGCCACTTCTGGTGGAGATAAAGGAGGAGGTGCTTAAGCTCACCTATCCCCCAGCCCCTCCCTGTCCAACCATATCCTTCGAACCTTCATCCCCCCTGCCATCCTTTCTCTCCTGCCTTCCTTCGCTCTTTTTACTCCCTGTTTTTATTTAACCATTCACTGTCTACATGTATCTGTCCTTTCTCCACTTCACAGGTGGGTAGGTGGTTGGATAGGCAGGTGTGAGGATGGGTGACAGGTGGGTGAATGGATGAATGGATAGATGGATACTCTCCCACCGTTCCCTCCTTTTATCCACCTTCTGTCCATCTTTTCACTCTTTTTACAACCTTAACCATTCTCCAACATTTATTTAACTCATTGGCCCACCCACCCATCCATCCGCCCACCCTCTCATTCACTCACCTACCTATTCATCTATCCACTTACCTATCATCCATCCATCCATCCACTTATTCCTCCACCTACCTGCCCATCTATCTGTATATCCATCCTTCCATCCAATTACGCACCCACCCAGCTATCCATCTATTCGCTACTCATCCGTTTATCCATGCACTCATCCATCCACACCCTTCTGCCCACCCACTTAGCCATTCACCCAGGCACCTATCCATCTACCACCTTACCACTCACCTACCCATCCCTCCCTCCACACACCTACCCACCCATTCATATACCTGCCTACCCATCCGCCTATGTACCCATGTTTTCATCCCCTCACGCATCTGCGTAAGCATACATGCCCCATCCATCCACCCACCCACTCACTCCCCTCCTTACCTTTGCATCCACCCTCAACCCCCCCTCCATCATCTACCTACCCACTCCCTTCCCCTCAATCTACCCATCCACTCTCCGTTTATCTACCCTCCTGTCTGGCTAGCATCTGTAAGCACCTACTGTGTGTCTGGCCTGGGTGGTGAAGATAGTTGTGCACTACCAGTGAGGACGAGGCTCCCATTTCAGCCTTTCACACCCCAGTTGACGATGGTGATGGCTACGAGACTGACCATCAGGATTACTGCGAGGTGTGCCAGCAGGGCGGGGAGATCATCCTGTGCGACACTTGCCCGCGGGCCTACCACCTAGTGTGCCTGGACCCGGAGCTGGAGAAGGCGCCCGAGGGCAAGTGGAGCTGCCCACACTGCGTAAGTCTGGGCAGGTGGCTAGGGGTGGTGCTGGGGGCGGCGCAGGGAGGAGCCCGGCAGGAGCGGCCAGGGTGCCTCCACCTTGACTCCCCCCAGGAGAAGGAGGGCATCCAGTGGGAGCCGAAGGACGAGGACGACGAGGAGGAGGAGGGCGGCTGTGAGGAGGAAGAGGACGACCATATGGAGTTCTGCCGCGTATGCAAGGACGGCGGCGAGCTGCTGTGCTGCGACGCCTGCCCCTCTTCCTACCACCTGCACTGCCTCAACCCGCCGCTGCCCGAGATCCCAAACGGTGAATGGCTCTGCCCGCGCTGTACTGTGAGTGTTACGCCGCTCCGCCCCGCCCACCAGACCACGCCCACCGAGGACGGCCCTGCCCCACGGCCCAACCTGGGCCCGACCGCCCCGCCCCTGCTGGCTTTGGCCGCACCCCCACCTGGCCGGCACAGCCCGCCCCTCTTAGCCTGCTTAGGACCAACATCTCAGCCACTGTTTATTGAGCACGTGCTCTGCGCCCACGGCTTTGTGTACCTTGTATTCTTTAAACCTTACCGAGGTGCGAGTACCAAGCTTCTGTTATTTGTATTTTCAGACGAAAACCTTGAGGCTCAGGAAGGTAAAGGGACTTGTGTAGGTCCACACAGTGGCAGCACTGTTCTTTCCGTCCCGTTTGTCTAGCACCATGCATGCAATGCCTCCGGACCCAAGCTGGGTTCTGGAGAGGGTAGGAGGTTCCAGGTGCTGGAGCCTCGGCTGGTGCAGACTGGGACACACCCCCTGGACGTCCCCGGTCCTTGCTGCTGGTCACCATAGGAATGTGCAGCTCCCGTAGTCTGCCTTGTTCCCTGCCCACCCGCGTGGGGGTTGTGCTGTTGGGGGCTTGTGTGTGTGTGTTTGTGCCTGTGCACACATGTGCACACATCTGTGTCTGTGTAGGGGTCCAGGGGGCCCTTGGATGGGGGTGCCTCCTTGGCTTTCCTGGAAGGCTCCCTGGGAGTGGGAGAGGCAGGGGCTCGTGTTTCCCGCCCCATCTGCCCCTAGAGCCAGTATAGGGAATGCCGAGGCAAAACCAGGTCTGCCTGGGGCCGTGGGGTGAATCCCCAGCCTTAGACTGCCTGCATATGTGATTGGATGGATGCCCAGCAGATGTGGGAGCAGACCGGTGGGGCAGAGCTAGGACCCCCTGTCCCTCCCCTGTGCAGCCTGAGCCCATGCCGCACCCTATGCCACGTGGTGCTTCCCTGGGATCCTGTGTGTGTGGTGGGCTGGTGGAGACCTGGCCCCCTTCCCTAGCCAGCGGGCACATGTGGTACCTGTTGCAGCCCTGTCCTCAGGGCGCTCTAAGCAGGCCATGGGAGTCCAGAGCCTAGGGTCTGCTTCCTGCTCTGTGGTTCCTCACTGAGGGGGCCTTGCTCTTCCTGTCGGTCCTGCATCAGTGGCAACCTTGCCTCTGGCTCAGGTTGGCCATGTGCTCAGTGCCAAGTGCCAAGGTCCCCGAACTGCCGTGTCCTGTAGGCTCCTGAGGGTGAAAGGAGATGTGTGGTCCCTGCAGCAGTGCCTTGGGGACCGTGTGTGGGCAGGAGGGAGTCTGTCTCTCAGGATGGAGCCAGGCAGCTAAGCCCTGAACCTGGGACCCCTCTTCTGTCTACAGTGTCCCCCACTGAAGGGCAAAGTCCAGCGGATTCTGCATTGGAGGTGGACAGAGCCCCCTGCACCCTTCAGGGTTGGGCTGCCGGGGCCCGATGTGGAGTCTGGCATGCCTCCGCCCAAGCCCTTGGAGGGCATCCCAGAGAGGGAATTCTTTGTCAAGTGGGCTGGGCTCTCCTACTGGCACTGCTCTTGGGTAAAGGAGCTGCAGGTGAGGCGCCCTGCTCATCCCCTTTGCTGGGCCAGGGCACGCAGGGCGCAGCCTGTCTTCCTGACTTCGTGCGCCCTCCGTGAGCAGCTGGAACTGTGCCACACCGTGATGTACCGCAATTACCAAAGGAAGAACGACATGGACGAGCCTCCACCCTTCGACTACGGCTCTGGGGATGAGGACGGCAAGAGTGAGAAGAGGAGGAGCAAGGACCCGCTCTACGCCAAGATGGAGGAGCGCTTCTACCGATACGGCATCAAGCCCGAGTGGATGATGGTCCACCGTATCCTCAACCACAGGTGCGCGCCGCGCGGAGGCGGCTTGGGTGGGAAGCCGAGGGGAGGGGTGGATCTGCTGTGTGGGCGGAAGGCCAGGGTCACAGAGCACAGAGATGCCCGAGCCACAGAGACAAGCCGTGACCTGGGAGTCTTGCGTGGGACAAGACGCGCAGGGTGGGGCGCTGTGCTCCCAGCTCCTGCAGAAATACTGCTCGGTGTCTGAAGGAAGCCCTGAGGCCCAGTGTGGGGCCTCTTGTGGGCGTGGGCACCTCCCTGTGTTTTGCTTTCCTGAGTGCCAACCCCTCTGAGGAGTAGAGGCCACAATCAGTGTAGCAAGGCTGAGCGCCTTGGCCAGAGCCGCACTGCCCAGCAGGGCACCTGGGATTTGAACCCAGTGTCCTCTGAGGGCAGGCCTGGACTCCTCTTCAGAGTCTCAGTGGAGTAGTTTGGAAAGTCCCTGGGTGACTGCACCATCAGAGGCTGCCAGAGGCAGGATGGAGAGAACTGTAAGAGAGAAGCCGGCTGATTCTTGAGCTCTTGAGGACAGGTGGTGGCAGCCTCTAGAGGGGCTTGGGTGGGGCCCAGCCTGCCTGCTCTGCCTTGGAGGGGCTTAGGGCAGTGGCACTGGCTGTGAGTATCCCTGGCTGCAGGGTCTTTCCAGGCAGCCTCTGGGGCTGCAGAGGTGAAGAGTCAGGACACTTTTTCTGGGTCCCAGTCTCTGGGCCTCTGTGGCAGTGGCACCTGTGGGTGGGCCAAGGTCCACCTGCATGGCCAGCAGCGCTGAGGGACTTGAAATTGAATGAACTGCTCCATCCCCTGCCCATCCTCGCTGAGGACAGCCCTGCCCTCCTGAGGGCCAGGTCCCGGGAGCCTGAGCCCTGCATTGCATCACCCACCGTTTTTGCCTTATTTAACTTGCATGCTCAAAATGCATATGGTGAGGGCTGGGGAGATAGCTCAGTAAAATAAGCACTTGCCTGGCAAGCACAAGGGCCTGAGTTCAAGCCCCAGGCCCATAAAAAAGAAAAGAAAAGAAAAGAAAAGAAAAGAAAAGAAAAAAATCAATCTTCTAACTCTGCGGCAGCTGGGCGTGGTGGCGCATGCCTGTAATCCCAGCACTCGGGAGGCTGAGGCAGGAGGATTGTTGTGAGTTCGAGACCAGCCTGAGCTACAAAATGAGCTTTTTTTTTTTTTTTTTTTTTTTGTCTTTTTGAGACAGGGTCTCGCTTTGCAGTTCAGGCTGGCTTTAAGCTCACTTTGTAGCTCAGGCTGGTCTCGAACTCACAACAATCCTCCTGCCTCAGCCTCCCAAGTGCTGGGATTACAGGCATGCGCCACCACGCCCGGCTAAAACATATTCAGGTTATTTATTTTTTGTGGAATTGGGGTTCGAACTTGGGACCTCGCACTTGCCAGGCAGGCTTTTATGATGCTGAGCTGTCTCCCTGGCCCCATACAAAGTGAGCTTAAGGCCAGCCTGAACTGCATAGTAAGACCCTGTCTCAAAAAGACCAAAAAAAAAAAAGCATATGGTGGCTTTTTGGTGCCTCCAAAGTGGGACAGGGTTGCTTGTCTGTGCCTCCATAGCAACACATTATCATTGGAAAAAAAAAAATCTACTGGTTTCCCGGTGACTGGAGATTGGTCTTGCTATTAATGGTTCCCAGGCCAGCTGCAGCCCCTGCACCCTGTCTGTGTGCATTGCCAACTGCTACTGAGGGGAGCCACGGCTCTCCCGCCCTGCCACACTTCCTGGCCTGGTGTCCTGATCCACTTATGGGTGTGTGGGAGGCCTTCAGATGCCCTCCAACACCCCTTAGTGGCCAGAACCAACCATGTGCTGCTGGGCTTGGTCTTGGGGTCCCCGTGTCCCTGGGTGTGTTTCTACGGAGCCACCCTGCTGCAAGAATTGCTTCTTTGGTGCCTCTGCAGAAATGGGCCTCTCCTCAGGGGTGGGCACTGCCTTAGTCCTTTGGATTTTTTTAAGTTAGAAAACAAAGCCAGGTGTGGTGGCAAGAGGCCAAGACAGGAAGATTGTGGTGCGTTTGAGGCTCACCTGGCATACATAGAGGGGACCTTGTCTCATAAGAGAGAGAGAGAACAAAGCAAAGAAGATGAAGTCCCTGGGCAGTGGGAAGTGCTCCTCTCTCTGGAGCCCATGGTCAGATGGGACCCAGCCCTGCAGCAGAGCCTGGGAGGGACAAAGGGCACTGCATGCTCTCGTGGCTCCTCTGCCAGCCCAGCATCTCTGTTCCTTTCTTTGCTTCTGTCCCTTGTGGTGGACTCTTGCTCCACCCCAGAGCTGTGTGGCCTTAGGCAAGGCGCCTGCACTTACTGCCCAGGCACCCTGCCTGGGGCTGGTCCCAGAGCCCCAGGGGACAGCGACTCAAGTGCTCTTTGCCCCGTGAGGGCCCTGTCTCTGCCCAACCACCCTAGTAGCCTGTTTGTCCCCATTGTCATTGTTTTGTGTTGCAGCTTTGACAAGAAGGGGGACGTGCACTACCTGATCAAGTGGAAAGACCTTCCCTATGACCAGTGCACCTGGGAGATCGACGACATCGATATCCCCTACTACGACAACCTGAAGCAGGCCTACTGGGGCCACAGGTGGGCTGTGCTGCTGGCTGCTGGGTGCTGGCCAGGGCCCCGGCCCCAGCCTGGCTCAGTGTGCTGTGCTCTTCCCAGGGAGCTGATGCTGGGGGAGGATGCCCGGCTGCCCAGGAGGCTCATCAAGAAGGGCAAGAAGCTGAAGGACGACAAGCAAGAGAAGCCGCCCGACACGCCCATCGTGGATGTAAGTGGGGTTCAGCCCTCCTGGCTGTGTGCTGGGAGTCACAGTCACACAGGTGGGGCACTGGGAAGGCTGCAGCAGGACTGACAGCTGGCTGGCTGCTTACCCCATCCTGCACTCAGGGGGCACCAGGGCCTCCGCAGGCAGCACAGGCTGGGTGTCAGGACTTCGAGCCTCTGCCTCCCACAGCCCACAGTCAAGTTCGACAAGCAGCCGTGGTACATCGACGCCACAGGCGGCACGCTGCACCCGTATCAGCTGGAGGGCCTCAACTGGCTGCGCTTCTCGTGGGCCCAGGGCACTGACACCATCCTGGCCGACGAGATGGGCCTGGGGAAGACGGTGCAGACCATCGTGTTCCTGTACTCACTGTACAAGGAGGTGGGTGGGTGGCTGGCTGGCTGGGCAGGCGGGTGGGCAGTGGGGTAGGCAGTGGGGCAGGTGGGCGCCAGTCCCGGGAGGAGGCTCACTGCCACTGTCTCTCTATAGGGCCACTCCAAGGGGCCCTACCTGGTCAGCGCACCCCTGTCCACCATCATTAACTGGGAGCGTGAGTTTGAGATGTGGGCACCCGACTTCTATGTGGTCACCTACACGGGGGACAAGGAGAGCCGCTCCGTGATCCGTGAGAACGAGTTCTCCTTTGAGGACAGCGCCATCCGGAGTGGGAAGAAGGTGTTCCGCATGAAGGTGAAATGCTCACCCCCAAGAGGCTCTGGTCTGCCTGCCATGCCTGCCATGGGGCCCCGGGATCCTGCAGTGTGCAAGGCTTCCCTGCCTGGGTCCCAGAGAGGAGAGACCGGAGTCCCTTGTTAGTTGCCCAGCTGGGCTCGAGCTTGGCATCCTCCTGCCTCAGCTTCCTGGATGCCTGGATCACAGGTGGGCGGACCACAGTCTCTGCCCTTTCCTTTCCACCAGTTCCTGTCTTAGTCCCTCCCCAGCAGCACCCCGGTTCAGGTGGAGTGTGATGGTGGGTGGCACAGGCAGGTGTGGGAGGCTGAGGACCTGCCCAGGGACACAGACCTCCCGCGGGATCACGTCACCATTCCACAGGACTTTTCATGAAAACGGCTGGTTCATCACCCAAAGGATTTAGTTTCAAGTCAGTTAATGTAAGACAAACCACTTAGATCACAGAGGACCCTGTGGGCCCAAGGCCTGTGGGCTTCAAAGGGGAGAAGAGCATCTGGCGTGGCTCCTGAGGACCAGGAGAAGGAGCAAACCCTGCTTGGTTGCCAGCAGCAGTTACTGCAGAGCAGCACCCAGCCACTGGGGGCGGGGGTGTCAGTTCCAAGACCCCTTGGTGCCGAAATCCTCCCATTTGGGAGCCTTCTAGGAAGTGAGATAGGATGTGGGTAGCCTACGTGCGTCCTCCTGCAGGCTTTGTCATCTGTGACTACGACGATGCCTCGGTGGGTGTCATTCTCCATATACTTACTGATGACGACCAAAATGCCTGTATGGTTTTACTATGGGTGCAATTTTCCCCCCAAATATTTTTCATCTGAGGCTGGCTGAGTCCGTGGGTGGGGAACCTGTACACTCAGAGGGTTGTTCATCTTTCCTTGTTGGTAGCGCTGTTCTCTCTAGGCCCTGTGATCTGGGCTTCAGCTACCCTGCTGGCTAGTGGCTGGTGTCTTCTCCATCCCTGCTGAGGCCCTTTGAGTCCTTGTGAGGTTCCTGTCCACACTTTGTTTATTTGAAACAGCTCTCTATAGTTCAGGCTGGCCTTGAACTCACTGTACAGCCCAGGCTGGCCTTGAACACGTGCAATCCTGCTTCAGCCTCCTGAGAGCTGGGAGCACAGGCGTGTGCCACTGCACCCGGCTTTGCACCTCCCCCTTGACTCTGTCCCCTGGGACGGTGGTATGCTCTGCTCCCTGCTGCCCCTCCAGCGCTTATCTTTCCTTCCAGAAAGAAGTACAGATCAAATTCCACGTCCTGCTCACTTCCTATGAGCTCATCACCATTGACCAGGCCATCCTGGGCTCCATTGAGTGGGCCTGCCTAGTAGTGGATGAAGCTCACCGGCTCAAGAACAACCAGTCCAAGGTGGGTGGCAGCGGCTGCGGGGCTGCGGCCATTCTGGATGGGGGCCTCCTGCGCCCCTGACCAGCCCCCCTCTACCCGAAGTTTTTCAGGGTTCTAAACAGCTATAAGATTGATTACAAGCTGCTGCTGACAGGGACCCCGCTTCAGAACAACCTGGAGGAGCTTTTCCATCTCCTCAACTTCCTGACACCTGAGAGGTTCAAGTGCGTCCCCTAGCAGGGAGGGAGGGCTGGCGAGGCGGGATGGGGCAGCGGAGCTGGGGCTGGGTTTGGAGCAGGCAGTCGCCCCTCTAGCCCTGCCTGTGGGGTCTTAGCTGCTCAGCTAAGTGGGAGCATGAAGCCAGGGCCTGGTGGGATGACACAGACCCCACTTCTCATCCTCTTCCTCTCCCCTACCCGTCTTCCTGCCCAGAGTGAGGGTTCTGGGTGAAGGCTACCAGTTTCAGAGCTAGAGAGCAGTTGAGGCTCTGGTGACTACCTAGCCTTGGGCCCTCCCAGCCTGTTTCCCCCATCTGTAAACTGGAAAGCCTTTGTTCAGGATGGCTTGAAGGATGGCACAGAGAGAGGGCTGACATTTGGGGTGACACAGGCTCAGGAGAGACTCAGGGCCATGCTTGGGGTCCCTGGCCCCTTGCCCTGTCTTCGCGGTCCAATCTCCCTGTCCTCTGCAGAGGGAGGGCTCTGCCCCTGGCTCTTAGCCCACACTTCGTTGCAGCAACCTGGAGGGCTTCCTGGAGGAGTTTGCAGACATCTCCAAGGAGGACCAGATCAAGAAGCTGCATGACCTGCTGGGCCCACACATGTTGCGACGGCTCAAGGCCGACGTGTTCAAGAACATGCCAGCCAAGACCGAGCTCATCGTGCGGGTGGAGCTGAGCCAGATGCAGAAGTGAGTGGCTTGCTGCGTGCCTGAGCAGCCGTGGCTGCCCGGTCCCCCACTCGCTCGGCCTGACCTTCCTGGGCCTCTTCCTGGGCTGGCTCACCTCTGTGCCCCTTCCTTCTTGGGGCTTCTTCTGCACTCCAGCAGTGGCCCCAGGAAATCCGCTGGGTGACGCTGGGCCTGTGGCTCTAGCTCTGGGGCCCCCAGCATGCTCTGTAAATGGTCCCCGGCCACGGCGAGTGTCCCAGGCACTGGGAGGACAGCGAGCAGTCCTTGGAGGCTGGTCAGGCCCCATGCGTCCAGCTCACCTTGTCCTTGCCCGAGCAGGAAATACTACAAGTTTATCCTCACACGGAACTTCGAGGCGCTGAACTCCAAGGGAGGCGGGAACCAGGTTTCGCTGCTTAACATCATGATGGACCTGAAGAAGTGCTGCAACCACCCCTACCTCTTCCCCGTGGCTGCTGTGGTAGGCTCCCCCAGGCCCTCACGGGTGTCTGCTAGCTGCTGCGCAGGGTTCCTCCTGGCTGTGTCCCCTCACTGTGATCCTTACAGAAGGGGAGCACCGCATTCCCCGCAGACCCTCAGCTGCTATCCTGTCCCCATAGCTGGCTGCATTCCTTTTTCCCCTGACCCTGGCTGTGAGTGAGGTGCGAAGCGTGGGGTATGACAGCCAGCCCTGGCACTGTGGCCCGGGCATGGTTAAGGTCCCCCTCTGGGCTTTGCATTGTCCTCTAACACCAGGAAGCCCGTGGGTGGGGCTGAGGACGAAGGTTCTATGGATAGTACTTGTAGAAAGTCAGGGCTTCTAGTGCCCCTTAGTCAACACTCCCACCACCAGTGTCATGGCTGCCCGGGTTCTAATTTAGGACCTTGACAGCTTTACCTTCTCCCCCAGCTCCATGAGTCAGGTGGGGGACCTGTGCTGGGGTCTGTGGCTCAGGCCACCCGCACACTCTTCTAGTACTGTGCAGCAGGGATTCCACTGGAATTCAACCTTCCAGTGGGGCGTGGCCTAGTTGGAGTCAGAGTCAGAGGGTTGGCCAGTGACTGCTGGGGCAGAAGGTATGAAGCTTGGCTTCATCACGGTTGTTCTCTGACTTCTTGGCCAGGGAGCAAGGCCCCGGGCAGGGATGACACATACCTGGAGCACAGCCTATGTGGCCCAGGGCTTGTCCTAGGCCATAGTTGCCTGCTAGGCCTCCCCTCCTCTGCAGCCCCCCAAGGCCTTTTCTGCTGGTCCACAGGAGGCCCCTGTCCTGCCCAATGGCTCCTACGATGGCAGCTCCCTGGTCAAGTCCTCAGGGAAACTCATGCTGCTGCAGAAGATGCTGAAGAAATTGCGGGATGAAGGACACCGTGTGCTCATCTTCTCCCAGGTGGGCCAAGGCGTCCTGACCTTCAGGCCAGCCTCACCCATGCCCCCTTCAGGTCTGATGCACCCCAGGGGGGTTAGGTGTCAGGGTCACTCCCCTGCGCCCTGATGGGATAAGCCTTAGCGTCACTTTTGCAGGGTCAGAGGCTCAGCCGTCCTATTTTCCCTCCATTGTACTGCGTCTGCCCCACATCAAGAATACAGAGGATGAGTTTCCTGTCCTCAGGCTCCTTGGTCTAGATCAACAGGCAGCTCACAAGACAGCTTGTCGCACTCTGGCCTTGTGTGCTGGAGGTCATAGTGATGAACCTGTAGAATCAGGGGCTAAAAGTGCTGCCCCCCATTAGCCAGAGCCAGATGTGTTTGTGTACAAAGGTCAAGTGGACACAGCTACTAGTCCCCACGGCCTTTGATGCACCCTAGGTGGGGAGTGGGCAGCCAGCCACTACTGTGATTGGGAGGCTGGGAGAGAGTCACAATCCCTCAGTACCGCTGCCAGTGTAAGGTGCAAGTCTGGGCAGAGATTTGGAGAGACCAAGCAGAAGGAAGTGGGCAAGGGCTAGTGTCAACCCTAGCTCCCCAACCTGTCATGAAACTGGGTGCTAAAGCATCTCACAAAACAATTAGAATCTAAATGAAAACTATAGTAGGATGGCCTGAAAAAGACTGAATAGACAAATCAAAGTTCCCTAGAAATAAGAGTCCTCGTGGCAAACACTCATGAGCCAAGAAGAAATTAATTAGGCAAAAGAAGAAGATAAAGAAATGGTAGATAATCCTGCATGTAGTCATTGAGAGGAAACTGTTCACCAGAGGATGAGCTCTCAGGGCTGCTGCAGAGACCCTGGTGGACTGGATCATGGTGCTGAAAAATCTCCCAGGGTGCAGCGTGGAGGGATGGCGATAAAATCAGAAAGGGCGCGGGTGCTATCTTGGAAGGCTCCAGTAATCACCTGATAGGAATTTCAGGAGAAAAAACAAGAGATAGTGCAAAGCAGGATTTGACCAGTTTGTAGGTTTGGTAAGAAACGTGAGGTCTCAGATCTGAAGTGCATTGTGGAACACCAAGCAAGGGCAGTATTGAGAAGCCAACCTATAGGTACCTGAAACCTATAAAAGAAAGAGGATCGGACAGTCCTCAGGCTTCACATCACAAGGACAGGTGGAGACCGTGGCAGCCTCATGTATACACCAGAGGGAGCTGCCAGATGAGTTCCATACCCAGCTAAACTATCCCGATACCACCATGAAGCAGACATGGTAATGGGAGCTCAGAAGGGATTTCTTCCCTTTCGTCCTGGGGAAGTGGTGAACAGAGAGACGTCACAAAGGAGCTGATGTTTGACTTCTCTGGGTAGTAAGCGGGGGTAGGTATTCTAGAAAGAGAATCAGGGGGTTGGGATGGGCTGGGGAGGCTTGTGGAGTCCTAGGGACAGGTGAGAAGTCAGGCTCATTCTGGGAAGCTGAGGCGATGGGGGGTGGAGGGCACATTCTGCACCGAGTTGAGCTCCACTTTCCACACAGCGGCCTGCTCTCTTCCGCCCATAGTGGGTCCCGGTCTGTGTCCTATGGGGCTCCTGGCTCCATGGCAGCCCTCTCACCTCTCCTCTGCAGATGACCAAGATGCTGGACCTTCTCGAGGACTTCTTGGAGTATGAGGGCTACAAGTATGAGCGGATCGATGGTGGCATCACAGGGGGCCTCCGGCAGGAGGCGATCGACAGATTCAACGGTACCTCGCTGCATGGGGCTCTCGTGGGGACCCTTGGTGGTCCATGAACCGCTCTGCAACAGTTGAGGGAAGCAGACCCAATTTTCAGGTCACGGTGGTGTCCCTTAGCTTTAGATGTTAAAAGAATTCACCCCAAGGGACCTCAGTGGTTGACTGGGGCACTGGGGGGTCCAGCAGTTAATACTGCTCTGAACAGAATTAGAAGTAGGAAGAAAAATAGGTGGGGGAGGAAAATGTCACCTTTGTCATCAAATGAAGCTGGTCCCAAGGGTCCTGAGGGTCTGGTTGATACTACCAAAGAAACCCAGTGACAGATGGCAGTGGGCAGAGTGTGGCTTCCTCCCCTTGGGCCAGGGCTCAGGGCATCTTTGGGGGCTGCACAGGCTCACACAGGTTCATGGCCTCTGGTATGGCATGGGCCACCCATCTGTGATGGGTTTCAGAACTGTCCTTGGCTAGGGACCTGTCCCTACAGTCTGCACCTTGCCATCTCCCTACCCACTCTCCTGTCTGTCACCTACTGGCCCCTGCTGTTGCACTCCACCTGCTGGCCTCTCTCCCCAGCCCCTGGGGCCCAGCAGTTCTGCTTCCTCCTGTCCACCCGGGCAGGTGGCCTGGGCATCAATCTGGCCACAGCAGACACGGTCATCATCTATGACTCAGACTGGAACCCACACAATGACATCCAGGTCAGCAGCTTCCCCTTCTGCTCCCCCTCCTCATATCCTGCTCGCTGGGGCTTCTCCTGGTTCTGGGGGTCTTGGGAGGTGCACCCCCTCACTGTGCAGAGGAGGACACAGGTCCCGAGGGGAAGCGAAGGTGTCTAAGGCACACAGCTGCCTGTGGCCACTGACCCTGGTCTGTCCAGCAGCTCAGGGCAAGGTCATGCAGGAGGCAGGATGAGTGCACCCTGGGATTTGGGGTGCCAGTTTTGGGTGGATGGGGAGTACAGCATGAGGCCTGTTGTAGGGGGAAAGGAAGAGATGCAGGAGGGGTGGTAGGGGCTGATAAGTAGTGGGAGGGCTGGGGCTGTGCAACTGAGCCACCAGATATTCCTGGGTCACTTTGGTCCATGGCAGGGCCACACACACATACATGGTCAGGGCACGCAGTCAGGTCCTGCTCATGCAGGCACAGCTGCAGTCATACAGGGTCGTCACAGCCCACGGCTGACCCTTGGAAGGCTGCCCTGTGTGTCTAGCTCCTGGTCCTGCAGTTGTTTGCTCCTAACACGCAGGGAGGTGCAGCCCCGGCAGAACTGCGCTGCTGTGCTGGGCCTTCTGGAGACTGGCACCTGCCCCACGGCATGGGCTACCCGCTTGGCGTCCTTGCCTCCAGCCCACCTTGGCCACCAGGTCCACACGCAGCTGGGCAGTAAGGGTAGTGGGCATGGCGGCACCAGCCTGTGCGTGGTGCCTCCTCCACATGCGTCAGGGCAGCCCCTTCCTCCGCCATGGGCTCATACCATGCCCCACCGCATGGCACCGGCCCTGTGCCCAGAGCCCCTGGCGGTCTTCCCCAGGCCTTCAGCCGTGCCCACCGCATCGGGCAGAACAAGAAGGTGATGATCTACCGCTTTGTGACTCGGGCGTCGGTGGAGGAGCGCATCACGCAGGTGGCCAAGCGCAAGATGATGCTGACCCACCTGGTGGTGCGGCCCGGCCTGGGCTCCAAGTCGGGCTCCATGACCAAGCAGGAGCTGGACGACATCCTCAAGTTTGGCACGGAGGAGCTCTTCAAGGACGACGTGGAGGGTGGGTGCCCCAGCTGTCCGGGGGGGTTCGCATGCCGCCTGCCACCCCGTTGGCCTTCTGCCGGGTGCCAGCAGCCTCCCCCGCTGCTCTGCAGGCATGGTGTCCCAGGGCCAGAGACCAGCCACGCCCACCCCCGATGTTCAGTCCTCCAAGGGTGCTGCCCTGGCTGCCAGCGCAAGAAAGAAGCATGGTAGCACCCCACCAGGTAGGGGCGGCTCCTGGAGAGGAGGGGGCTCCCTGCCGCTTCTCCCGTGTTGCAGCTGGGCTCGTTGGTTGCATTAGTCCCTGGCCCCAGCCTCGGGGAACCCGGGAAGGGCCCCAGGCATTCTGTCTGTGTCCCCACACTGGACTCCACCCCCAGGTGACAACAAAGATGTGGAGGACAGCAGCGTGATTCACTATGACGATGCAGCCATCTCTAAGCTGCTGGACCGGAACCAGGATGCTACGGATGACACAGAGCTGCAGAACATGAATGAGTACCTAAGCTCCTTCAAGGTGGCGCAGTACGTGGTGCGCGAGGAGGACGGCGTGGTAAGGTCCCTGACTCGAGGTAGCCCCGCCCTCCTAGCTGCAGCCACACCCCACCTGGTGGCCCCCGTCCCCTGCATTGTGGTCACGCCCGTCCCACAACAGCTCTGCCCCCTCACGAGGCCCTGCTTCTTCCTGTGGGCTGCCCTCAGGCTGAGATGGTGCCGAAGGGGTTGCAATCCAAGACCCCCCAAGGCCTGTGAGAGTAAGCTGTGGCCTCCTCCCTGGGCTCTAGCTTTCTCACCTAACCTCTGAAATGCCAGGGGTCTGCCGCCTTGTGTAGAAACTTGCTGAGGGCTGGTTGCAGGCCCTGTCAGCTGGTCTCACATTCCTGACCCTGCCTGCCTCAGGCCAGCTCCTTCCAGGCCAGACAGCCTTTCCCAGAGCACACCTGCCACCTGCTACTGTGTCTTCTTTCTGACTCCCTCCCGGGCCTCTCCTGGTGATCCCTGCGTCTCCCCGAGCTCCCTGAGTGCCAGCCATCCCGAGGGCAGGGTAGGGCCAGGCCAGGCCTCGTTCAAGCCTGCACCCCTGAGCCTGCAGAGGTGGCAGAGGTGGCGGAGGTGGCTGCCTTGCTCACGCTGGTGCCCGTGTGTCCCCAGGAGGAGGTGGAGCGGGAGGTAATCAAGCAGGAAGAGAACGTGGACCCCGACTACTGGGAGAAGCTGCTGCGGCATCACTACGAGCAGCAGCAGGAGGACCTGGCCCGCAACCTGGGCAAGGGCAAGCGCGTCCGGAAGCAAGTCAACTACAACGATGCCTCCCAGGAGGACCAGGGTAAGTGCCAGGCTGGGCAGGGCTCTTGGCAAGGGCAACCTGGGCCATGCTGGAGGCTCCAGAAGAAGGGGGGGCAAGCAGACAAGGGGAGGGGAGATAGATGGGTGCACCTGTGCAACAGGGATGTGGTTGCCCAGTCCTTCCACGCACCCTGTTGTGGGCGTCATTATGTAAGCTGACCGGAAATGCCTGGTGGCCCTTGCCATGGTCTCTGCTATTCTTGGGCTGAGGTGCCAGGACTCACCTGGCCTTGGTGGCTGTGGGTGGGGGCTGGGGTGACTTCTGCCTGCATAATGCTTGTTGTGCCCCTGTGCCGGGCTCCCACAGAGTGGCAGGATGAGCTCTCGGACAACCAGTCTGAGTATTCCATCGGCTCTGAGGATGAGGACGAGGACTTCGAGGAGAGGCCAGAGGGCCAGAGTGAGTGTCAGCCATTGCTGGTGGCTGGGTGGATTTGGGCTGGGGTTTGCTGGGGGTTTCTGCTGCCCTGGGGTGTGGGGAACCTGAGGGTTATGCTGGGCTGCTCCCCAGGTGGACGGCGACAGTCCAGGAGGCAGCTCAAGAGTGACAGGGACAAGCCCCTTCCACCTCTTCTTGCTCGAGTTGGTGGCAACATTGAGGTAGGGCCTGTCTGTATTCCATCTCCCGAAGCCCTCTTCTTGCCACCCCTGGGGGTGGGAGGGCATCCAGGGTCACATGCCAAGTGAGGCCAGGTGGGTTGCAGGCCCACCCTCTTCCCAAGTTTTTGGTGCCTACCTTGTCCCTGACTGGGGCCCACCTGCCCGTTGGCCACCTGCCCAGGTGCTGGGCTTCAATGCACGGCAGCGGAAGGCCTTCCTGAATGCCATCATGCGCTGGGGCATGCCGCCCCAGGACGCCTTCAACTCCCACTGGCTGGTGCGGGACCTGCGTGGCAAGAGTGAGAAGGAGTTCAGGTAGAGGCACTTCTGCCGGCCCAGGGAACGCTGCTTGGGAGGGGGGCCTCCTGGTAAGTGCCCGAGCCTGAGTTTGGGGTATGGGGTGTTATGCAGGGCAGATTTGCAGAAAATGCCAGCCAGCCCTCTGCCTGCAACAGGTCCCCTGTACCCTCTGCTGGGACTGGGCTCGCAGGTTGGTTGGGAGGCTGGCGGTTCCAGCCGAGTGGTCCTTGGACCCTTCCGACCTTTGAGCCCCAGTTCCCCCCCCCCCCAGAGCCTACGTGTCCCTCTTCATGCGGCACCTGTGTGAGCCGGGGGCCGATGGTGCGGAGACCTTTGCTGACGGCGTCCCCCGGGAGGGGCTGTCCCGGCAGCACGTGCTCACACGCATCGGGGTCATGTCGCTGGTTAGGAAGAAGGTGGGTGAGTAAGCCTCACATCACATGGGCCCTGGCACTGCCCTGGGGTCAGCAGTCAGAGACCCAGTGCCTGGCTCGGAACACAGAGCTGTCCTTGGTCCAGTCTGGAGCAAGGGTCCTGGGAGGTCTTGGCCAGGTTGACGGGTCACAGGGCGAGGAGTGAGCTGGGGACTGGCAGGCAGTTTGTGGTCAAGAATGTGTTTGTCTTGGTCAGCCTGGGACAGGTACACCCCCGGAACCCAAAACTCGTGACACCTCCAGTCCTGCTGGCACCCCTCGACCCTGAGGGCCGAGCCACAACCACCCATGCCTGCCTCTCCCCAGGTTCAGGAGTTTGAGCACGTCAACGGCAAGTACAGCACCCCGGACCTGGTCCCTGAGGGGCCTGAGGGCAAGAAGCCAGGCGAAGTCATCTCTTCAGACCCCAACACGCCGGTGCCCGCCAGCCCTGCACACCTGCCTCCTGCTCCACTGGGCCTGCCAGGTCTGGGATCCAGAGGAGCAGGGGAAGGCACACGGGGTGCAGGCGCAGTGGGCCTCAGTAACCCCAAGTCCTCTGCATTCTGCAAGGGACAGCTTTCCAGGCAGGCATGATGGAATCCCAGCACTCTGGTAGGCTGTGGCAGGAAGATCCCAAGTTTGAGTTTAGCTAGGACAATTTAGAGACTCAGCAAGACCCTGTTTCAAAATAAAACTGAAAAAAGCACTGAGGATGAAGCTCAGTGTGAAGGCCCTGGGTTCAACCTTCAGTACCAGAAATCCAACCAAACCAATGCACGCCAGCTACCCAGCCAGTAGTGGCCGCCTGCAGAAGTGCTGCTCTGCATAATGGCTTTTTTTTTTTCAATGATGGTAGTGAGAATCTGTCCCGTCCACATGACACAGCTCCCTCTTCTAAGGTTTGCTTGGTCCGTAGTCGGCTCCTAGGCAGAGTGGCACAGCAAACAGGCATCTAGGTTCATGGTGGGCAGAAGTAGCCCAGCAAGGAGCAATGGCAGCTCTTTCTGCCCCTCGTGTGTTAGCCAGGCTAGTTAGGGCAGGAAGCCCCCAGACCCTTAATCCTGGTGCCTTTGAGCCTAGCACTGCACTGTGAATAAGTCCTAGGGTCACACTCCTAGGTCCAGCCACCCCTGCGAGTCCCACCTGTGAGTAGACACAAGCCATAGCCATCTGCCCGTGGCCCCCAGAGGCCCATGTGCATCTCTATGCTAAAGGCATGTAGTCCCTGTCTAAGCACTGCCACAGTCCTGGAAGCTTCAGCATTGCCAGAAAGTCCCAAGTTCAATGTCTCCTCTGAGATTTAAGGCAAACCCTTAGCTGCAAGCCCCTGTACAAAAGTTAAACGTCCAACATTCAGTGGCACAAGATAGACACCTCCATTCCAAAAGTTATAAATGGGGATACAAGGAGTTGGAACAAGGCAAGACCAAGACCCAGCAGGGCCAGCATTGGTCTCTCAGCTCCACTTGTAGCATCTCTGGCAATCTGTGTCAAGATGGGAATGCCAAAGCACTCAGATGCATCTGCCCCTGCGCCACTACCAGAGGTTGCAGCTCCACGGTGTCCGCCAGCTCGGCTCTGCTTCCCTCCCTGCACTTTCCCTGAGATGATCCTAGTCCCAGCTTCTCCAAGCTTCTAGGGTCTCCCCAGCACCTTCGGCTTCACTCCCACAGCTTCACACGCTGCCCTGTTGGGGGCACACTGTGGCCACCCAGGCCTTCTTCTGAACTCTGGGTGGAAGCCTCTCTGACCCCATAACTCTTGCATTCTGTGTGCACCTAAAGCCAGCACCATGCGGACCCAGCTCCATCGCCAGCTGGAGCAGTGCCAGGCTTCCCTCTTCCTTGCTGTGGCCCAGGGCTGAGGAGCTGAACTCTAAGCTTCCCTGGGCTGCCGTCATTGTGGAGCCTGGTGCTCCAGGTGCTGGGCTCAGAACATCATTCTGCTCTGCGACTGTGAAGGCACAGAGGTGGGAGTCCCGTCGGTGTTTGTGCTGTCCTCAGGCCATCTTTTCTGTTTCTTTCTGAAATGACTTGGCTTTCTCTTGCTAGTCATTTCCAATTTCTCCTGTGTTCCATCTTTGCAGCTTGCAACTTTACTGATGCTTCCTTTCTGCCTAAATTTAAAATATTTTTGATCATTTTTCCTGGGTTCTTTGCTCTTCATTCTCAACATAAAGCTGGCTAACCCACAGCTCCAACAGCAGCCATGCCATTGCGTCAACATGAGACTGCCTTGTCCCAGGCTCAGGCAGTCTCTGGACAGGCGCAAAATGCAGACAAACTTTCTGCCATGGCATAGCACACATTTTCTGGAGTCCAGCAGCTGGTACAGCCCTCCTGCCTACCACAATTCCTGTCAGCT
The DNA here is from genome assembly GCA_004027165.1 of Ctenomys sociabilis. Taxonomy (NCBI): domain Eukaryota; kingdom Metazoa; phylum Chordata; class Mammalia; order Rodentia; family Ctenomyidae; genus Ctenomys; species Ctenomys sociabilis. The sequence goes on along the minus strand of PVKA01001350.1, from coordinate 79,665 downwards.
TTTGGGCTCTGACCGGAACCTCCTACCCCGTACAGCCAGGCCTTCCAGCTGTTCTTTTCTAGCCAGCATTTCTGATCCACTCGGGCTCTTCCCACCAGCCAGTCCCAGAGGCTTCTGAGCCAACGGACACAGTCCCAGCAGTAACCTTAGCTCTCAGGCACCAAATTCTGTCTTGGTTACTTTTCTCTTGCTGAGACAAGAGTCAACACCCAGAGTCAAAGGATGAAAGGTCTACTAGGCTCACAGTCTATGGATTTCAACCCATAACTGGCTGGCTCCAAGGCAGGGTGGCACTGCAGAGAGAAACAGTTCATGGTGGGCCAAGGGAGTGAGGCCACAAGGGTCCACCATGCTCTTTCTGTTCCTTCCTATCTGGGCTACTCCGGGCAAGAGCACTCACACCCTTAATCCTGGTGCCAGGGTGCCAGGGTCTACCCCAGCATCCTCCGCACACCCTCGATGTGGCCTCTTCTAGAAAAGCCCCACCTGTGACCACATGAGGCTTTGAGGGGACACCACATGCAGCCCGAACAGAAGGTGAACTTTGCACATGCTTCGGCTCTACTCAGAGCTCTACCCCACCCCAGGCTTAGGGCTGGGACACAGTCAATGATGAGGACCCCAAGTGGGTGCCATTGGCCCTTCCCTCCCCCAGCCCTTCTCAAGGGCCTGCTGGTTCTGGATAGTCACCCACTGCCATGTGACGAGCCCGCTGGAAGACTCCTGTGCTTTTTTTTTTTTTTTTTTTTTTTTTTTTTTGAAGCAGTATCTTGAGACGCGGGCCTTGCATTCTCCGTAGTCATTCCACCCCAGCCTCCCAAGTGCAGGGGTCATGGGCGCTTTGTCACCTCTGGCCTGTGGATCAGTTCCTGCAGCTGGGACCAAATAATGCTTCCCACGCTTCCCCTCTGTAGGGGGCATGGGAGCTGAGTCCGCTTGGGAAATTGTGTGGGACCTGTGGTGAGCTCTGTCCCCAGCTCTGTGGCTCGGTTCCTGTTCCCCCTGAGAGTCCACCCATGAGTGGCAGCCGTGGGCCCCGTTGAGGGACTGTGCACCTTGTGCTGTCCTGCTGGCAGTGTGAGGCTCTGGCCCTTCTGTGCCTTCACAGGCCCGAGCCTTCCAGATACCAGCTGCCCTGTGGCTGGGAAGGAAGGGCCCGCACTCTGGGTGTGGCTTGTATCTGCCTGATGGCAGGGGTTGGAGCGTCCATCTTTTCATGAGCTTCTGAGCTGTTTTTGCATCTGCTTGAAGACACATCTTTGCAGATCCATTGCTTGTTTGTATTTTATTTTTGTGGTTCTGGGGACTGGACACAGGGCTTTTGCTCTGGGCTCTATCCCTAGTACCCCTATCATTTTAATTTTAAATTTTGAGGCAGAGTCTCACTAATTGACCAGGCTGAACTCGAACCTGAGATTCCCTTGCCTCAGCCTCCCAGAGTACTGGGATTACTAGTGTGTGCCGCTCTGACACACTTTTGGCCATGTTTGTGTTTTTCTGGTGATTGTGTATTTATTTGGCCAAAGAGTCAGCCACTGGAAAGCGAGGCCAGGCCTAGTGTTAGGCTCCAGTCTGGACCCCAACTCCCATTTCTCTGCTTCTAGCTGAGTGGCTACAGCTGGGTCCCAACAGCCCTTGCTCTGCTCAGCTACTCCTTGGCTTCTAGTCAGAGGCCTGGCCTGGTAATCTGGGACCCCTGGGCCTGGCCTTCCCTTCCCCCCGGAGCCATATCTACTCTTTCCATTCATCTTTCAGACAAAGCGGACGCCCCACTGGGCTATGTAGACGAGAAGGAGCCAGGGCTGCAGAAGCCAAAGAAGACCCAGGACACCCAGGTATGGTGGTTGCCAGCATCAGGACGGTGGCTCTGGGACAGAGACCAAATCTGGGTTCCTTCCCAGGCCTTGCCTGGCCCACTTGAGCCCCATGTCCTGGCTATCAGCATGGGCCTGGGTCTAAGGCTGCAGCAGATGACACAGCTGAGGCCTGGGCTCATCTCTGCTTCCCACCTACCTTCTGCCTGTGGAGTCCCAGCTCCTGCAGCCCCTGTGTGCCCCCTCTAGGCCCCCCCAGCTGCCCTGGACAGAGTGGATGGCGAGGACAAGCAGGAGAGCTCAGATGGCAAGGACAGAGTCCGTGACGAGCGGCCGGAGGAGACAGACAAGGCCCCGGGGTCCCCGGAGCAGCTGCCCAAAGGTAGGGGCCCGGTGGGACCCTGGGGCCTGCCATGCGTGCCTGCTCCGGGCACTGCTGTGTTGTCGTTCCAGGCCCTGGGCCTTGGCTCCCTGGGCTGTGGGATTTTGAGTCAGGACCTTTCTAGCCTCAAACTCACAGTGAAGCCGGGCGTGGTGGCGTGTGCCTGTAATCCCAGCACTAGGGAGGCTGAGGCAGGAGGATTGTTGTGAGTTCGAGACCAGCCTGAGCTACAAAGTGAGCTTAAGGCCAGCCTGAACTGCACAGTGAGACCCTGTCTCAAAAAGATAAAAAGAAAAAAAAAAAAAAAAAAAAAAAAAAAAAAAAAAAAAACCTCACAGTGATCTGCCAGCCTCAGCCTCCTGAGTGCTGGGACAACAGGTGTGTGCCACAGCATCCAGCTCCACCTTTTGCTGATGTTACATCACCGATCCTGAACACCTAGGCCCAGTGCTGTGTACCTGCGCTCCGTGCCAAGGGTCTCAAGAGGCGCAGCCAGGCTGAGTTCTCCCCTGCAGGCGCAGGGAAAGTCACTCCCGAGCCCCTGGTTGCGGCTGAGCTTAGTTGCTGGAGGTTGCAGAACTGAGGTCCTCACTCCCTGTGGGCTCCTGCTGGTGGCCCAGGCTCCCCGTCCCCACCCCCAAGCCAGCAGGGGGCGCAGAGTCCCTGGCTGCCTCTTTCTTCACAACCATCCAGAGAAAACTCTGGTTTCTAAGGCCTGGCTAAGTGAAGTGGGGTCGGCCCGGGCTTCCGTATTTTAAGGTCACTGTGCTGAGGGACATTCCGTAGCCACAGGGTGAGCGTGTCCTGCTCACAGTGCTGGACTCACATAGGCTGTGGTGGCCAGGGGCCCGGAAGTCTCAGAGGATTCACAGGGCCCTGCAGTTAACGTGACAGCCACCATGTGTTTTATTTATTTATTTATTTATTTATTTATTTATTTATTTATTTATTTTTTGTCTTTTTGAGACAGGGTCTCACTATGCAGTTCAGGCTGGCCTCAAGCTCACTTTGTAGCTCAGGCTGGTCTCGAACTCACAACAATCCTCCTGCCTCAGCCTCCCGAGTGCTGGGATTACAGGCATGCACCATGTGTTTTACTTCTAGAAGTTTCATCTGTCTTTCCCATTTTTTTTGGTATTCTTTTTCCTGCGGGCTCTGTTCCTTCGTGTTGCTTTTCTTTTCTCCCCTCTCCCCGTCTCCCCACTTCTCCACTTCCCCACCTCCCATCTCCTCTCCTTTTCTCTTCTGAGACAAGGTCCTGCTGTGTAGCTCAGGCTGGCCTTGAACTCACTATGCAGCCCAGGCTGAACTCAAGCTCACAGTGATCTCGAGAGGTGGGATGACAGGTGCACAGGCATGTGCCACCACGCCTGGCCGCAGACAAGCTGTGGTATCTAATTGATCGGGTTTGTCATATCCATACACTTGTCTGAGGTCCTGCATCTGCTGGGTGTTGCCTGAGGTGGACGCATCTGGGTTTTCTAGCTTTGAGAGACCTCCTCTTTGCCAGGGGTTGTCTTATCCTCAGGGCACCCTGTCCCTGGCTTAGTGCCTATCCTTCCCCCTTTACTTTCGGAAGCCTGAGGCCTGCTGGCCTCGCCAGGTGTAGGGCCGGCTTGTGTGCTGCGGTCTTGTGCGTTGGGTACCAGGCTCCAGGCTGTGTCCCTTGTGGGCACCTTCTCTCCCCAGTGACGGCTTCTCCCACTGCCTGTGACTTCCTCCCGTGCACAGCATGCAGCTGTGCAGGTGCTGAACCTGGGCTCTGTCCTATGCCTCCCGCCTGGGTGTGGAGCTGCAGCCCTGAGCTCCAGCCTGCTTCCTCTGCTGGTGTCCTGGATGCCCGTGTGCGCATCCCTGGCTAGGATTTCATCTTCATTTCTGGCATCTGGTGATATATATATATTTTTAAATAGTCTCTGACTCCTGAGCTCAAAGGGCATTCCCAGTACCTGCCTTGGCATTCCCAGTACCTGGGACTACAGATGCTTCCAGGCACAGTTCTGTGTGTTTTTTCAGGGCCATCTCCAGTACATAAATCAAAAAGTAGTATTTTTGTGGTGATGAGATGGAACCCCAGGATTCCCACAGGCTGGGCAGGCGCCCAGCCACTGCCTCTCAGTGCAGCCCCATTAATGCCACGGACCTTGCCTGTGCATCCCAGCCTTTGGGGCACAGGCCCACCGGCATTGCTGGTATTGGCCCTGGGGATGAGCACAGGAACACAGTGAGTGGAGAGCAGGGCGAGAGCCTGCCGGGCCCCAAGTGGCACGGTGATGCTGGGGACCTGAGCTCTCGACCTCCCCCCACGAGCTCTTGTCTTGCAGAGGAGGCACTGCCCGAGAGGGAGAAGGCCCCAGACAAGCTGGACCTTGGGCTCAGTCACGGCAGAGGGGACGGCAGCGACTTCGGACCAGGTGTGGGGCTCTCCTTCTCTGCTGCATGTCCCTTGGCCTCTGTGGGCTGCTGCCTGGGCCCAGGTCAGCTCCCAGGCCCTATCTATTGGTCCTAATCCCTGACTGGAGCTGGCAGAAGGCATCTGGCCTGCCCGGAGACTGATAGCACAAGGACTGCTGTCCCTGACTTGGAGGGGGCAAGCTGGTCCAAGCTGGCCTGGAGAATTAGGGACGCCTCCCATAGACCTACCTCTAGGCTGCCATGCTCTGGTCAGCTCACCCTGTAACGTGGGCTGGCCCCAAACTTGTGGAGAACTTCCTGCCTCAGTCTCTTCCCCAGCTCTTTGAACAGCAATCTCCCGCCCTGCTCCAGATGGGCCCAGACCGCCTCCCTGTTTGGGACACAGGGGCTACAACTTGCCCCTTTGAAGTCTGTTACTATGAGCTCCTTAAGCACAGGGGCGCACCCTTCTGGATGACGTGAGTGCCACCTGTTCCCCATAGAAGACTCCAAGGCAGACGAGAAGGAGACCGGAGAGACGCAACAGAATGGTGACCGAGAGGAAGACGAGGAAGCCAAAAGAGAGGACAAGAGCGGGAAATTCAAGTTCATGTTCAATATTGCGGATGGCGGCTTCACAGGTGCAGTGTCCGGGGAATCTGGGCAGATGGCTGGTTTACACTAGAGTGTGAGTGGTTGGTCAAGGCCATGGAGTCGCCTTTCTTAGCAGTAGTGTCATGAGCCAGTGTTGCGGGAGAGGTGGCTTTCCCCAGGCTCAGCTTGGGGTGGGAGCACAGCGGGGTTCTTGCCCCCTTCTCATTTTGGCTCTCTTCCCAGAGCTTCACACGTTGTGGCAGAACGAGGAGCGGGCTGCAGTGTCCTCGGGGAAAATCTATGACATCTGGCACCGGCGCCATGACTACTGGCTGCTGGCAGGCATCGTGACGTATCCTGGGTCAGCCCGCTGTGTGGCACCCGCAGCTGTGGGTGGGCAGTGCCTCTGCCACACCAGGCCTCCTCTGTGCGCCTGTGTCCAGAATTCTCTCTTCTGGGGGGGCATGGTGCCCCATCCCTCATTCCAGCCCTAGGGAGGCTGAGGCAGGGGGAATTACCATGAGTCTAGGGCCAGCCTGGGCTACATAGTGAGTCAAAAAACAAAAAAGAATTTTTTTTTTTTTTTCTGGGCTCAGTCATTGTTATGGCTGAGACAGTTTGTGACATCTACCATGTAAGGGTGAAGAGGTTTATTTTGGTTCCTGGTTTGGAGCAGTTTTAGCCCACTAGCTCTGAGGCAGAGCACAGTGGCAAAGGAAGCTGGCAGAAGGAAAACAGTGTGCTGGAGAGGAAGCAGAGAGGGGAGGAGATGGGAGGGTGGGAGGGCCTCTTCCAGGGGTTGGGGAGCCAGCTCGGGGAAGGAAGCCTTCCTGCCATACCTGTCCACCACTGCTGGCTTTGTCACCATTGTCACCAGCAGCAGAGGCCGACTGTAGGGGCATGTCAGTCTGCCCTGGGGGAGACCTGGTGGCAGGAATAAGGAAAGACCAGAGCTGGGTCTGATGGTTGGTTGGCCTGGTTGGCAAAGGACCTCAAGAACAATGATGGGGGTTGCATTTATGCCTTTGCAAAATCAGTGTCGTAAAGCACAAGGCTGCCTAGCAGCTGATGACTGACACTGTCCAGGCAGGAGGCTCTTCTCCAGACTGAGGTAGCTGGGCTGCAGCAGGCACCCAGGCCTTGTTCTGCCCTCACACGTTAGTGGCCCCAACAGCTGATGGCCTGCCTGAGCAGGAAGCTGGGAGCCAGCCCCTACGCCCCTGCTTCTGGGTTGGTTCTGCCTTGACGCTGGCCCGCAGGCATGGGTACGCACGCTGGCAGGACATCCAGAACGACCCCCGCTACCTGATCCTCAATGAGCCCTTCAAGTCGGAGATCCACAAGGGCAACTACCTGGAGATGAAGAACAAGTTCCTGGCCCGCAGGTTCAAGGTCAGGCTGGGTGCAGCTCACGGTGGGGGGCCCTGGGCACCAGAGGGAGGCCTGGATGGGGACCTCCATGTGGGCTGGGCAGAGTGGTGGGTGTCTCCCACCATGGGGTGAGATGGGGTTCAGGGGCCCAAGTGTGGTGGAAGCTTCGAGGTCTGGCCAGGCCCAGTGAGGATGAAGGTGAGTCGCAAGATTGTTCCCTTCTCTTCCCTGGTTCTGGGTGCTGGGTGCGAGGTAGTGGTTGTCCAGAGAGGCCTTTCCAGTGCCCTGTCATTCCCCAGCTGCTGGAGCAGGCGCTGGTCATTGAGGAGCAGCTGCGGAGGGCCGCGTACCTCAACATGACCCAGGACCCCAACCACCCAGCCATGGCCCTCAACGCCCGCCTGGCTGAAGTGGAGTGCCTGGCCGAGAGCCACCAGCACCTGTCCAAGGAGTCCCTGGCTGGGAACAAGCCAGCTAATGCTGTGCTGCACAAGGGTGAGCCGCTGTGCCCGGGCACGGGGCACAATGCCAGCCTGGAGGGCGTGGCTCCTTACCAGCCGCTCCTTCTCCGGGGCTGTGGGCCAGACTGGGCAGGGCTCAGTTGCTCCTGGCTCCCTGACACGTGCTGTGTGCTTTCAGGGAGCATCTCCCTTGGGTTCCTGCTGTAAAGGCGAGGGCCCTGTAACCCAGGGAGGCTCCGGGGCTCAGACCTTGCTCTCGCCCCAAGGACTGTAATCCTTGGGTTCCTCTGTGACTCTATTCAGCTCCCAGGTGGGTGGCAGGGTGCCCAGAGCAGAGAGGGACGTGCCAGGCCCTTGATCACGCAGCTTGACCACACTCTGCATGGGCTGCAGCCTCGTTCTAGGCTTCATCCTGCTCCTTCAGGCTCAGGGTTCTTCGCTAGCTCCTGGCTGGTGGAAAGTAGGGGCCCCTGGGGGTGTTCTTTGTAAAACCCCCACAGCTCCCCCGGGTAACGCCTGGTCCTTGGAAGACCTGACAAGGAACGCCCCCTGGTGTCCGCTGCTGGCAGTTTGCCGAAATGGACAAATAGCGCCCAGGATGTCCTGCACCCTAGGGGCAGGCAGAGCGTCGACTTCTGGCCTCCCACCCCGCAGTACTGAACCAGCTGGAGGAGCTGCTGAGCGACATGAAGGCAGACGTGACGCGCCTGCCCTCCATGCTGTCCCGCATCCCACCGGTGGCTGCCCGCCTGCAGATGTCGGAGCGCAGTATCTTGAGCCGCCTGACCAACCGTGCCGGGGACCCCACCATCCAGCAGGTCAGGCTCGGCCCGCGTGTCTGGGCGTCCCGGGCGGGCTCGGGTGGGCTTGGGACCACATCCATAAAGCTGAGTCCTTGCCTCCAGGGCGCTTTCGGCTCCTCCCAGATGTACAACAGCAACTTTGGGCCCAACTTCCGGGGCCCTGGACCGGGAGGGATTGTCAACTACAACCAGATGCCCCTGGGGCCCTATGTGACCGGTAGGTGCCCGTCCGTTTCTGGGCAGCATGCACACGGGTGCCCTGCGGGGCCCGGCCTGCCCGCTGCCACGGACACCGGGCAAACCTGCCATGCGCTCTCTTTGCAGACATCTAGCCGGCCCTGTAACACCCGCCCGTCGCAGCGCTCATGTCCGGCCGAGGTGAGGCTCCCTGCTGCCTGGCTGGCGGCTGCGCAGCTGTCCAGGCGGGAATAGTTGGCCTTCCCTGCCCTGCTGTCTCCCCTCTCCCAAGGGTGGCTGGAGGCTTGGGGGTGTGGCCAGGAGCAGGGAGGCTGAGTTCTTCTGAGGCCACCGCTGCTGCCAAGTCCCATTTGTCTGCCTAGGAACTGTCACCCAAGGGTGGAGGTGCTAGGGTCCCTCTGCGCTCTGGGGTCTGCTCTAGCTCCCCAAGCCTCTGGCCACCTGGCTACCCCTGCCACATAACTGTGATCTGCCTTTTGTAGCCGCACTTGCTGGGCCTCCCGCCTGACCCTCACGGGAGAGAAAAGCAACCGACTTGTAGGAGCCGGTGCCACCTCGGGACGAAAAGGGAAACCGAGTGATGCCACATCCTCTGCACAGAGGGCGAGGCCCAGCCCGGCCGAGCCAGAGCCCGGAAGTGCCACTTCATCACAATTCGAGTGTTCGTCCACGGCCAGGCGGCTGTGCCCCCTGCACCCCTTTCAGAGCAACTTCCTAGAGGAGATTCATTTATCTGTACATCTTCATACTTTCCTATTGAAGACGTGGACACTTTAGTCTTGATAAAGTCGGAGATTCTGGCAGCCATGTCCCTGTCACCGGGCTCTGGACCTGAGGGAATGCTCCCTGACTGCCCTGCTGAAGAGGACGCAGTGCCTGGTGACCTAACGAGCCCTTAGTGTGTCCCCATCCCGTCTGCTTCTGTCTGATGACCGTTCTGTTCTGTCCCCTGCCTGCCTGAGCCCCGGTACAGGCCGCTCAGGTAGGCAGTGACTATCCAGCCCTCTAATTGGTCCCGGGGGCAGACAGGGTTTTCTGCCTCCTTCCTGGGGTCTCCTGGAACAGGTGGGCACAGCCCTATTCCTGGTACAGTGTAGCAGAGGGCCTGGGCTCTGGTGACAACAGTGGGGGGGCGCCTTTGTGGTGCATGGCAGGCTGTAGTGTGCCCCAGAGGTAGGCAGGGCCTGAAGCTGTGACTGCCACTGAGGAAGGGGTGGAGGGTCTCTGTGTGGCTGCAGGCAGGTGTAGCTCATGCTGTGGCAGGAAGAGTCATGGACTTGGTGGCCTAGGAGGCCTGTCCCACTCACCTCCGGCTGCTGACTTCTTTGTCCAAGAGTCCCCTGGGCCACAGACACCAAGGAACCATACAGGCCACCCTTGGAGCAGGACTCTTGTCTCCTTGTCCCTGTAGAGGCTTAGAAGTGACACTTTCTGTACAGGCCACTGTGCACTTGCTGAGTTCTTAGAGGTAGGGCTGGGCCTACCCAGGTGCCTGCCTTCCTCCCCGCAGGGGCAGCCTGGAGCCTGGCTACCTCCTGCTGCTATGTGTTAGAGTGCTGCCATGATAGCAAGCTGTAGCCCTGGCTGGGGGGAGGGCTGGGGATGTAGCCAGCTCCAAGGCTGGCCTGTCTCTGACCCTTCCATTGGCCCTGGCCCAGCCCAGAAGGAAGCGACCTGGGGGGCAGAATCCTCTGAGTGAGGAGGTGACCTGGGCAGGGCCCTGGAGTGGCTCCCATGGGGCTCTCTGGGGGAGGTGCGGGGGGGCCCTGTCTCTGGGCCTGGCTGGGGGCAGGGCAGTCACTGTGGCATCTCTGGACCCACACTCTGCAGTGTTGCTCTTTCTCTGAGCCCCCAAACCCCTCCTTACCCCTTCCCACACTCCTGTCTTCATCCAGAGCCTCAAGGGACAGAGTGGGGAGCCTGGGAGGTGAGGGCGTCGCAGGGGCCTGAGCATGGTTTTGCTGCTGGCATCGCTGGGGCCTGTGTGTGGTGCCTGTTTGCCTGCTCCCAGCGGGGCCAGGCTTCTACAGAACCACCTTTGGGTCAGAAGTCTCAGAAAGTGCTCAGCGACACTGGGAGCTGGGCTTGGAGTCCCTGTGAACTGTCAGAGGGTCGAGATGCTCCCTGAGAGCCACTGCTGGAAGCTCCTATGTCCTGTGAGTCTGGCTTCTCCATGTGTTCAAGGTCGTCCTGGTGTTTGGTGCCCTCCACAGTCCCCGGGGTCCCGCTCCTCACAGCGGTTCCTGCCACCCTGCCAGGCATTGCAGGTGGGGCTCAGTTGAGGAGGGCTGGGGACCTGGGCGACAGAGGCTGCTGCTGCTTGGAGTGTCAGGCCGCCCGCCCTCTGTGCCGGCCAAGTGCCCTGCCACTGCCGGGGCCTGGCGGTGCCCAGAGGTGCAGGCAGGAGGAAGTGTGCCCCATTTATACACCCGGAAGTTTACACTTGTGGTGCGTCAGCCCAAAGTCACTGATGTTGTTGTGTTTATGATCTTCCCTCCTCCTTAATTTTCAGCTTTTTTTTAAACAAAGTATTTTTTTAGGTGCGATGACCCAGAAAGGGCCCGTTGGGTGTGTGTGTGTGTCCCGAACTCTTCTCACAAGGGTGGAGCCAGCCTGGGGCGGTGGGGCTGGGGGACCTCAGCCGGGTCCCCGCAAGCAGGGCTCGAGCTTTGGATGCTGGGGGCTCCCTGTGAGTCGTGCTGTGTTCCCTGCCCTGGCCTGAGGGAGGCTGGACAGACTGTAGCCAGCACAGTCACCTTTACTTTGTACTCTGTGTGTATGTTTTTGTTTCTGTGTTTTAATAAATCCTTGGGAAGGGAGTGGCTTGGTGCAGTTTTTAAGGGTCTGGGAGTGGGTGGGTGGTCCATCCTTCCTTCCAGGAGTCAGACCTTCAGAGGCTCAGGGCTCACTTGGAGGAAGGGGAGCCCCAGGCAGCCATGTGCTGGCCTCCTTCCTGTATGCACCCCTAAAACCACCTTGCCAGGCCTGGAGCTGGGCTTTACCCTCGGGCCTCCCAAGTGTCAGCAAAGAATGTGTCTGGGTTATAGGGGCCCCTAGTCTTCCATGGGCCTGAATCACTTGAGAGAAATGGGGGAAGATCCCTAGGGTGACCTCAATCTCTCCTTGTGACCCTCCCATCCTGTCCTGGCTATGGGTCCTGGGTCCAGGGCGCTCACACGGTCGCCTTGTCCTCCTCCCTGGCACTGCCCCTGAGGAAATGAGGGCACAGGAGGCTCAGACCGACGGCTTGGGGTTTATTCATCATTCCATAAATACGTGGCTGCCCCGGAAGCTGGAGGCGCGATGGTCTCTGCCTGGGGGCACGTAGTTAGCAGAGGAGCCACGGTTGTTAGAAAACAGGAGAGAAAGCTAATTATATACATGGCTGTGTGGTGCAGGAGGCCGGGCCTCAGCCCTCACCACGGGTTTTGGAGGGCAGGGTGGGCTCTGTTGTCAGCGATGAAGACCGGTTCCCTGGACCAGCCTCTGGACAGGGCAGCCAGAACTTTGGGAGACCTGGGCCCACGCCAGGTCCCCTCAAGCTGCCCTGCCGGGCCTGGCGCCCATCCTTCCTGAGCCCCGACCCAGTGCCTCCCAACCCAGCGCGCACAGCCATTTTCCCTGTGGGTGGCTATGGATAGAACAGCACCCCTGGGAGCCAGTGGTGGCCTGGTCCTACGTGCTGTGCATGTGGACCTCCCTGAGGTCTCCCCAGGTGTTCCTTTCTTGGGCAAACAGCCAGCAGGGATTCCAGCTTCCCCTGGGCATGCCACATTGCTCCTCCCTGCAGCAGGCAGGGCCAGTGGCCACCCGTTAGCCAAGGGTAGGTGACCTGCATGCTGCAGGCCCCCACAGGACCTGTTCCAGGACAGCCACCTCCAGGCTTCACACACAGGTGGCTACAGCCTGGTGGCCTCTGTCTGGGGGCCCTGCCCCCCACATACCCATAGGTTGCCTTTGATGGAAGCTGGCCGCAGGGTGAGGGGGACAAGGGCCCAGGGCCTGGGCCAGGGCACCATGGGATTTTGGACTCCAGGGTCAGCAGCGAGGCCCTGGGGAGTGGAGGCAGCCAGGCACCTGGCTCCTCTCGCCCTCGCTCAGCTCCTCTGCCTGTGTGTCTGGCTTTCTTCTAGCCACTGTCTTGGCTCACACCCAGCCTGCACTGGACAGCAGGCCCTGGACAGGGGGCAGGGAATGGCAGCTCTTCCACAGGGCCAGTGGGTGTAGCTGGTGGGAGTGGGCCCCACACGGCTCGAAGGCTGGGTCCCAAGGTCTGGATCCAGGAATCCCATACCCCCAGAGCCTCCTGGCTGTGTCCCTCTCTCCAGCCGCCAGGGAGGCTGTGTCCCTCCCCTGCTGCTAAGGGCCTGGGGCTCTGCCATGTGTACTTCCCTCTCTCAGTTTACCTGAGGCCATGCAGGGACTGCCTGGAAAGGAGTGACCACCTGGCCCTCTCTCTGGGGAGGAGGGGTCCCTGGGCTCTTTTCCTACACAGTGGGAGTTGCTAGTGGGCACAGGTCCCTGCACCTGCAGTGTGGAGGCCCCAGGAGCCCTGCCCAGGAATGGGCTGAGTGGGTCATCTTGGCAGAAGCTGAGCCTGTCGCCCTGATCAGAGCGGAGGTGTAGAGGAGGGTCTCTGTCAACCCAGAGGAGCATAGCCTCGGGCGCAGTGCCGGAGCTGTGCCACCTGCTCGTGATGCAGAGATGCAGAGCTGTGGTCTAGGCATCGGGGCTTTGTGTGTGGGATGGAGGGACCTGGTCCCTGGGGTGCTTCCTGAGTGCCCGGGCCTCCTGGCAGGGGCTCCTTGACTGTGTACAGGACCGAACACAATAGGACAATTAGCCTAAAATCAGACGCCCAAAGTGTTGCGGGTCCCCAACCAAAAGCCAGTCTCCCTGGGTCTCTGCCCTGCCAGCAAGGGTAGGTGTAGGGACCAAGGGCCAGCCAGACAGCTGTGGCCCTGCCGAGGCCCAGCAGGCTTGGGGCCAGGCTGGGCACAGTGTGCCTGGGGCCCGTGGGAGGGTGGGTACTGGAGAAGACCCCAGGAGGGGTTTTGGCAGGGAAGAGGCCCACCCTGCCTGCCCTGAGGGCCCAGCCAAGTCGCAGCCTGGCCTTGTGTGTGGGAGTCTTCGTGAAAGGCTGGGTACAAAGTTGGTTTCTTCCCAGAGGAGCGGAGGCTATAGGCAGGCACAGACCCCACAGCGTCTGGCGAAGCAGCAGGCGGCATCTGACGGCAACGTGGAGGTTGCTGCCCGTGGTGTCCGGGCATGGTGGGCTCTCTCGGATGCAAACCCACTGTGCACTTGGCGTGGAAACAGCGTAAGCAGCGAACAGACGAGGAGGGGGCCGGAAACTGTCCTGGTGGGTGGCTGGTGGCGGCTTAGGACCTATAGTCCTTTTTGCTGTAGGGTTTATTGCCCAGAATGCTATCGATCTCATGGATGATGGAGGATGACAGTTTTGGAAGGACCTGCGTGCAAGGACAGAGCTAGTCAGACCCCCCTCAGCCTGCTGGGCCTTTGCAGAGGCGGTGACACTTCCTGGCCCTCATGTCGGGCTCTGTGCAGAGCTGCGTGGCGGGCCTGGTTTCCTTTGCACTGCCTAAGTCCTGGTCGAGATTCCCCCTTCCAACTCCAGGGGCTCTGGAGCCTTCTGGAAGCAGGGGGCATGCAGTAGTGCAGTGCCACGGGTCTACGTTCCTGGCCCTGCCGCTCTCCCAGCCGTCTTACCTTGGGTGACATCACGTCAGCCTTCCAGGTGACAAAAACTCTGGTGACTCTGACTGCTCTGGAGCCAATCTCAGCCCTCGTCTGCAGACCCTGGGGATGCCTCCCACCCCCCCAGGTCTCTGGTCCGGCTCGGTTTCCCCGAGAGCCCTACCAAGTTCCTCACCAAAGCCTCACTCGTGTGTACTCTGGCCATGCCCCCAGGGGCTCCCACTTCTGCATTCTCTGAGGCCCCTGGCTCAGGCCTGTGGCCTTCTTGCCCTCCTGTGGCTGCTCTTGTGGCCTGGAAAGTTCTCTCTGCTTGAGACTTTGCCTGAAAGCCACAGATCCCACCTGACAGTCCCTGAACCCGGGCTTCAGCCCCACTGGTGCCTTCGCCTCTGCCTGCTCCTGTCCCTTCTGACATCAGCACGACCCCTCTTTTTCTTTCCTTCACGCTCTCTTTTTAGGGACTGAGCTACCTCCTCAGCCCTTCACTTTGAGTTAAGGTCTCATGAAGTCACTGAACTGCTCAAGCTGCACTTGAGCTACCAGCCCTCCTGCTTCAGCCTCCCAGGGGCCGGGACTGCAGACATGCACCGCCCTGTCCAGCCACATCTCCTAACTGCTCATGCTGTTTCCACGGGTGCCTGCTCGAGAAGGGACTCCCGGGAGCAGGGTGGCTGTGCGTCCTGGGCCTGGGGTGGGCAGCGCTCGGGGTCTGCACTGCGGCAAGGGACGCACGTCCTACCGCGGCCAGCTCACCTGTATCGCGCCGATGTTCTCCATGAGCTGCTCGGCATTGGACGCACCCAGGAGCACGGAGCTGACACCTTCGTTCCTCAGGCACCAGGCTGTGGACAGAAGAGGTGAGGGATGTGGGCCTGCTGCAGGCCCTCTGACCCCAAGGTGTCCCACAGGCACGGCTGTTCCAGGCTCTCCCTGTGGAGAGGTGACAAAGTGCTCCCCATGACCCTGCCACCCCTCCAGGGACGTGGATGCTAATCCTACCCTCACAGTCATTCCCGGTGGCCAGTGGGGAACCTTGGCCACGCTCCCTGGACACGGCTGCCTGTGCTCATTGTTACCTATGGCCAGCTGTGGCAGGGAGCAGCCCAGCCTCTCGGCAATGGCCTGCAGCTCCTTCAGCTTCGCCTGCTGGCGCCGGCCCTCCTCACTCAGGATCTTGTCCTTCAGCCATTGGTAGCCCTGCGAGGAGACAGCTCGGGTGAGGGTGTCACCTGGATGCCTTTCAGTGGATGGCCTCCTCTGTGCCCTGGCCACTCTGTGGGCGAGACTCAGGCAGGTGGCAGATGGGACACTCTATGCCTTGCAGGGTGCAGTCTGCAGGAGGAGACAGGCTGACCTCTCCCCACTGTCCAGGGGCCATTGCTCTCCTAGCTAGAGAGGAGCACGTGGGACCCAGGGCTCTGCAGGCCTTGCTGTGCTGCCTGTTGGCCCCCAGTGGGGATGCCCCCTAGCGCCTGTGGCCCCAGAGGCCTCAAGTGACAGTAGAGTTGGGGTAATGGGGAGAGGGACCCCAGACGTTGTCGGTGGACCTGGCCCCATGGTGGGTGGTGGGCCTGGGGAGAACAGGGTCTCTTGCTGGGGCCTGTCCCCTGAAGTGGGCTGTCCCTTTGCTGCTGGGCACAGCATGCCAGCACCAAGCCCACGGGCTGCCCTCCCATGCTGGCCACCCCTCACCTTCAGGGAGGCCCTGGAGTAGGCTGGGATGCCGCTGTCATACTTCCCAGACACGATGCCGCAGGCCAGTGGGGACCAGGTCATGGCGCCCACTCCTGGAAGAGAGAGGCCAGGCTCGGTCGGGGACCCGAGGGCGGGGCGGGGCAGAGCCAGAGCTGGGGTCTTGGGGCTCGGACAGGGCGCCCACCAATCTTGTGGAACAGCTCGGGCAGCTGCACCTCCACCTTCTCGCGTTGGAACATGTGGTACTCTGCCTGCTCGCAGATCGGTGGGATCAGGTTGAACTGCCGGGCCACGGAGTAGGCCTCCTGTGGGTGTACAATGTGGGGGTGGGGGAGTGGGTGTCAGTGGGCATCAGGGAGAGGACACGGCCCTCCCTGTCACCCCACCCCCACAGTGAGCTGGGGGCCGTGGACCCCAAGGCTGAAGGCTGTGGGAGAAGCACAGTTGCTGGGTGTTGGGCCAGGGCCAAAGCTCCCTGCCTCAGCTTCCCCATCTGTTTTGAGGGCCCCATGAGCCAAGGGTGCGTACACCCTCACTAAAGTGGCACTCAGAGACTGCCAGCTGCACCGTCACTTGTTATTAGCGTCTCTGCCGCACAGTTCTGGGCCTGGGGTGACAGCAGTGGCAGCAAAGTCCAGCTGGAGGGTCCAGTAGCTGCCCCCGCCCATTGGTGGGCCTGCGAGAAAGTCTCCAGCTTCATAGCTCTTCTGCCGCCCCAACCTGGGATGAGCCTCGCAGAGGCCTCCACAGACCCAGGAAGCCACCTCTGCCACCTGACAGGTCCCCAGCTCTGTTGAGACTCAGCTCCCTCATGGGAGAGTGAGGACACTGGCACCCTGAGCCCAGGGCCTAGCTGCAGGCAGACGTGGGAAATGCCAATGCAACACTCAGTAACACAGCCGACTTCAAAGCCCATCGATGCCGGGAGCTCCTGAAGTTGGGTTTAGTTGGAAATGAAAGCCTGTGGGACTCCTTCCACGGAGCAGGGACGTGGGATCCCTGGAGCAACGGTGGTCGCTTGGGGTTCTGGGGGCCCCAGCATGGGCACAGTTAAGGCCAGAAGTGGGGTGAGGAGTTGGGGGCACCAGTCTTGAACAAAACCTCTGCCTGCCCTGACTGAATGTGTGGAGGTGGCCTCTCTCCTCTAAGCCTTTAGGCAGAGGGCTCCCTGATACTTTCTCTGAGCCCAGAAATGCCAAGAACCACCTGCTGCCCCCAGCCTCTGCCCTGAGCCTCCAGAGACTGCCGTGAGGGGAGCTGCCAATTAGTGGGGTGCTTCCCTGAAGGGAGCTGGGTGGGAGGCTGCCGAAGCCCTAATAGCTGGGTCATGATCCCATGTCGCCAGGCTGGGCTGCAGTGCCGGAGCACCCACTGCAGCCCGTACGGTGGAGCCCTGAGCTCAAGCTGCACCTGTGTGCTCCACTTCTGTATCAGCAGCACTTGCCCACAGGGTGTGGTGGGGATCAGAAGGGAGACCACCCCCAAACAGTGCCTGGAGTGTTGCTCCTATGGGCTGCCTGGCTGGTAGAGTGCTGCCGAGGGTTTCCCAGAGATCGGAGCGGAGCAGCCTCCTAGTGGTGCAGAGGGCGGGTGGCTCCTAGGTTTGCTCTGTAGGTAGGTGGGCAGCCACCCTTGCAAAGTGCAGCTTCCGTCCCCGTGCCATCACCTCCAGGTCCCTCCACAGCTCAGGGCAAGGAGGTCTGGCCTCCAGGCGCCACACAGGGTGTTACCATACCATGATCTCCATGGAACTCCAGCGCGACGTGCCCCAGTACATAGCCATCCCCTGGTTGATGACGTGGGTCATGGCCCGCACGGTTTCTGTCGTGAGAGAGAAGGAGGGGAAGTGAGCGGGGGCGGCAGGGCTGAGGCCCAGCCTGGGGACTTTCTGCAGATGCAGGCAGGGCGCTGGGAGGAGGGAGGGCTGCAGATGTCTTGCAAGCAGTGTACATCCTGGCTCTGAAGCTGGGTGTGTGTGTGGGTCTTCAGGAGGAAAAAGAAAAGGGAATCACAATCCAAGCCACTGGTCTTGAAAATAGTTTCCCCAGCTAGTTATAAGCTGTATGGGATCTCCAAGACACAGGCTGTGAGGGACGGCAGACGGGATTCTACACAGGAATGGTCACAAGGAAGGAACGAGGAACGGCACAGTTACGACCAGATTGGTGGAAGGCAGGGAAGGCAGTGTGCCCGTCTCTGAGAGTTCCTGCAGCCTCTCTGGGCTATTAAGTGCTGAGGAAAGTGGGTCTGCAGGGAAGGTAGCCTGTGGAGTCCCAGGGTGGGGCCCAGGACAGGGTCCTCTTGGGCTAGCCCAGCCAGGCATGGGCAGGACTCAGAGCCACAGCAGGCCAGCGTGCCCCTGGTGCAGAGCGGGGCGAAGGCAGCATCCTGGGAGGGTGGGCAGGGATACGGGGACTTGGAGGCTCAGTGTCCTCAGGAGCTAGTGGCTGCAACCCAGGAAGAGGACCCCAGCCGCCAGTGCAGTGTTGCTCAGAAAAGTTTGTCAGGCAGAAAAGTCTACAGCCCTATGTCTCCCTGGGCTGTGGGCCTCATGGGGTGCTGTGGCTTTAGTTACCAAATTTTAAATGTGCCTTGGCCTTGTGGGGTGTGCACCCCCCAGGTCCAATACAGTGCTTGCAAGGCTGCTGCCCAGGCAGCGTGGGAGAAGGACAAAAACAAGTGTTTCTAAAAACAGAGGGACATCACCCGTGGGGGGCCCGTCTCCTCATCTGCCACCAGACAGGGAAGCCCCAGCCCCACAGTGGCTGGGGACAGACAAGAGGGCAGACAGGCAGGCAGGCAGGCGGGAGCAGGACAGCATGGTGGTGACGGCCCAGCCTAGGGACAGCGCGGGGCCCATAGGCACCTCCCGGGGGGGGGGGAGGACAGCAGTGTTGACTTCAGGACCACCATCTTGGGGTGTTGTACCCCTCTGGGTCCCTTGCCCTCTCTGGTTGAGGTCTCTTCTGGGATCCTGGACATGCCAAAGGCTGGCACCTAGGTGCTGGGCTTCTGGGGAGGCGTTCCTAGCAGGGTAGCCAAGACCCCATGAAAACCACACCTTGGCTTGCACCCCTGCAGGCCAAGCCCTGTCCTCCCTTCTGAGGCAAGGGGCTGGGGCTCTTGAGGGTACCAGAAGGGGGAATGTGGGAAGGGAGTCTGGACTTCCTGCAGCTCTGCTTTAATGCCAACATTAGGCGTGAAAGTAGGACAGGGCTTGGTGGGAGAGACTTAGGGACTCCTGGCTCGGCGTCCTTGTCAGGCTTTTTAGAAACACTATGGACACCATGCAGTGTGACTCCCATTCTCGCCAGCTGAGTTTTAGGCCGCATGCGAGCCAGAGGGTGCCCAAGGCCCCCAGCTTCAGCTTGGCTCCCCTGCTGCCCTCCTCACGCTCTCCTGTCACCAAGATTCCAACCACAAAGCCTTGCAATGCCCTGTCCCCAGCTGTTCTGAGAGGCGGGTTCCGGGCAGAGGCCGCCGGAAGGGAGCCCGCTGCAAGGGCGCGGGCCCGCATCTGCTAAGCACGATGCCAGTGGCTCCAGGAGCACGGATGTTTAATGACAGCCCCCTTTTACCTCAATATTTAATGCTGTGGGGCGGAGGGGGCACCACTTTTGCTAGCTGGAGCCCAGACCCAGGGTATCTCTGCTGCATCACAAATTATAAATGGTGGGTCAGGTGGCAGTGCCAGGTGGCGGGCGGAGCCTTTCTGGTGGGAAGCACTGCCCAGTTCCCAGGAGAGGCGGGCCTGGCCCTCGAAGTGAACTCACAGGGAGTGCAGGGACCAAGGTGAGGGTACAGGGGCCTTGCCCATTGCGGGGACACGATGGCACGGAGCGGGTGCTCACGAGGAGCCAGGGTCTGGTGGAGGCAGAGGCAGGGCGGGTGAGAGCCCTGGGAGCAGAAGCAAGGGGTCGGGGCTCCTGGGCAGCTGCCGTGGGGCCCCTGATGGTGTTGCCCTGCGGGGCCTGCTCTTCCCCATCCTCCCCACCGCATGGCCAAGGTCAGGTTTCCAGGAGGGGGCTGCAGCCTTCCCAGAGGGCCGCTGGCCGGGCACTGCGGGTCCCAGCCATGCAGGTGCAGAGACATGCACAGGAGCGGGGCGAGATGACAGCACGCTGGGGCGAGGGCTCCACGCGGCTCTGCATTTCCTTCCCTTGCGAGATGGCCTCACAGGGTTCCCCTCACCCTTACGCATTTTATGGAGAAGTTTGTCATCCGGGACAGAGTCGTGTAAATAAAAACACTGTCTCATAAAATGCAGCTCGGACACAGAAGTCAATAGCCGGCTGAGGGTACTGTGTACCTTCTATGATGAATGTCCTGGACTTGGAGGAACTAAATGGGTCCCCTGGTGATAAAAGAAAGATTTAAAGAGACCAGAGTTTATAGCTGTGGGATCATGGGAAGCGTGGTGTGACACAGGGCAGGGGTGGGTGGCACAAATCAATGTGCAGAGTGCTCGTTCTGCTAAAAAGAAAAGACTATATATATATGATATATAGATTGTGAGAGATATACATATATATATATATGGTGTTCTCAAACACAAATTAATTTCCAAGCCCCTGAAGCAGCAAAGCACAACTGAGAGGATGGGACAGCAGGCACTCGGGGGGCAGGAGGGCACAGGAGCTGAGAGAGGAAATAAACAAAACCCAAAGAAGCCAAAGCTGCCCGGGGCCCAGACTGAAAGGGTCACAGCGGCTGCGCCTGTCCTCTTCCTGCCTTTGTCCCCTACACAGTGCCAGCCCTGGAGGAGGGGACATTTGCAAGGTTCTGATGCAGCCAGGTGTGGGCTAGGCGCGCACAGAAGCCCGGCTGGAGGTGCCAGGAAGTGCCGCCCCCCCCCACCCGTGGGGCAGGGCTCCCTGCAGCCGGGGTGCCCATGCTGGCCACCATTGGAGTGGGGTGCAGACCCTCTCCTGGGAGTGCCTACCTTCCATGGGCGTGTTGGGGTCCGGGCGGTTGGCAAACACCACATCCACATACTCCAACTGCAGCCGCTCCAGCGAGGCCTTCAGACCTGGGAGGACGGGAGGGACGCCACAGCTGCCCAGGCATATACTCTCAAGCACCTCTGGGCCCTCTCTGGGCTTGGCTCAGGATGCGGGGGATGGAAGAGTGGAGGCCCTGCCTTCCTGCAGCTTCAGATGGCAGGTGGAGGCTAGGAAGACCCACCAGGGAGCTAGGGTCCATCCCAAAGGGAGGGGGTCTGGCTGTCTAGGGGTTGGGGGGCTGGTGACCACAGGCTGGGTGTCCTCTGGGGCGACTCTGGCCCCTAGTGATCCACAGTGGATCAGGCAGAGGAGAGTATCGTATCTGCCATCCGGATCCTCTGGGGTATTGAGGCCACTGGATGTAAGTTTTAATGCAGAGAGGATATTCCTGTACCTTGGTGGAAATCAAAGCCACAGGCACGAAGACAGTACTGGGGGCCAAGACCTGGGCCTCCTGTGTCCAGCCCATGTTACCCCATTCCATGAGGGTCCTATGGGTTCCAGGTCTCCCGCCACACAAGTTGCCGTGGGCCCCGAGACTACCCCTTTCCTCACCTTCTATGATGTGCTTCCTTGAGAGGCCCCTCTCGGTCTCTGCTCTGAAAAACAGGTCAACAGTGAGCATGACATTCCTGGTCATTTGGGGAAACATTTAAGCAAAAACAGAGGTCAGCAGAAGTGACGTGGGCCCTGGCTCCACTCCAGAGGTGGCAGCTGGAGGCCAGAGGGTGACGCTGTCGCCACACAGCCTGGACGCAGTCATAAGGTCTGTGGGGACAGGGCCTTTATTACCCTTCTGTTTGGCTTGGATTTTCTGAAATTTAAGGATGGATCCAAGCTCTGACTCCTGTGAGAAGCGGGTCACCCATCTGTGGTAGAGCCAGTCGCCCAGAGACTGGGAGGCCCAGAGTGTTTGGATGGTGTACGGAGTTCACGATTTTCTGTTTTTTAGAATTTTTATGTTACCTTTGTACTAAGGAATAAAAATCCCACTAAAGTAAAAACAATAAAGCAAGGTTTGAGTCTGGGGCAAAGCTGGCCGAAGCTGCTTTGCTTAGTGGGAAGGACCCCACCGCCCCTCCCCTTCCGCGGTCTCCCCAGGCCTGGCTGCGGTGCCCGGTGGCAGCACCTACTTTCCGCCCCAGAAGATCTTGGTGGTAATCACAAGACTGGACCGCCTGGGGGACAGAAGGGAAGCAGAGTTAGCGGCCTGGCTCCCAGCTCCCCCCTGCCCCCTGGCACAGTGAGGTCATCTCCATCAGATGCCTGCCCTGTGCCAAGCAGGGGGTCACGGCCCTCATCAAACAGCCCTGGCACGGCGCCTCCCCCACTCTGGAACTGGAGTCGGGGGCCAGGGCCAGATGCGGAGACAGCGTGAGCAGAGATCCCAGGGCGGCAGGGTCCCGCTGCTGCTTCCTCTGCTGGGAAGACGGGACTGTGGGGCTTTGGTTAGGGTAGGGAAAGCACAGGGCAGGGGTCCCTTCCCCAGGGAGGAGGTGACCCCTGGGCATGGTTCGACCCTCCAGGCTCTTGGTAGGGGCTACTGAGGCAGGAGGGTATCTAACATGTACCCCCCACATGCCCACTGAAGACTCAGCCACGACCTCTGCTATGGGCAGCTACTCTGAGTTCCTGAGTGGGAGGGGTTTGTCTGGCCTCAGTCAGCAGGTGGGTGAGAGGAGGGGTGTCAGGACCCCTGCAGGCGTGGCTGTGGGGGGGTGAGGGAGACCCAGCTTTAACTGCTTCTGACACTTCCCTAAGCCTGCAGGCAGTGGGGCCACGCGGGAGAGGAGCTCAGAACTTGCCCTGCGGGCTTCCAGGCTCATCAGCTCGGATCCAGCCCCCAAGGAGGGAGGGGACCCCGTCACTCTACTGAGGAGCTGGCCTCTCTTGAACTGCATCCCCCAGGGGACTGGACAAAGGCTGGGGCAGCCCCCATGGTGTGAGGCCCCTCCCTGGGGAGCTGTGCCAGTGATCACCAGGGAGCAACCCTACGGCTGATTCTCCCCATGTCCCGTGAGCCAAGCCCAAGCTCACACGGGTGGCCTGGCCGCCCGGGTCAGGACCCAGAGCATACCCGACTCCCCCACCTTCCCCACGAGCGAGTGTGTATGCGTGTGCACGTGCTGTGCATGTTCACGAGCATGCCCTGGGGAGCGGCGGAGAATGCTGGAGAGCGGCGGAGAATGGTGGAGAAGCAAGTAATCACCTCCATCCCTTCTTCTTAATGATGTTTCCTAAAACCACTTCAGCCCTGCAAAGGCAAGAGAGACATGAGGATTTCATTCCTGCAAGCGGGCAGACCAGAGCCAGGCCTCCCACAGCCCGCCAATGGGAGCGCAGGGCCAGGCTGGCATTACAGAGGGAAAGGAGGCTGGGGGCTGCTGGGGCGGCCCAAAGGGCAGCTGTGGGCCTGTGCTCCAGCCCCTGCAGGGAGGAAAGGAACTGTCACACTAGCAAGGCCAGCAGCACTTTCCCAGGCCACAGGAAATGCGCGAAGGAAAACTCCTGGCCATGCTGTACGGTCACAATTTGCAGCAAGTATGTTTTTTGAAGGTAAACTGTGCGTCAGGCGCACCTTGTTGGGGTTTCCAGAAGAGGCTGTGCGTGTGTGTGCACATGTGTGCACACGTGTGCGTGTTGGCACGCAACCCTTTGGTTTCTGCTCTTGAGCAACAGAGACGCTATGCTAGCCTCGCTCGGCTCTGCTTCCCATTACTCTGTGGGCCGCACCGAACTCCGGACATCTGGGGTCATGGGCAGGCTGCTCCAGCCTCCCTGTTCCAGCAATGCTGGATTAACTTTTAAGAACTTTCTGCTTGTAGCAAAATGTGTCTGAGCAAAAACAACAGACGGAGAGTGATCCATACCCCGTGCTACATTCCAATTATAAAAGCGCCTGAGTCATCCGCTCAGAAATAATGGGCTCTAATTTGCAAGCTGTTTAGCATACATTCTGAATGCTCCTCATTCAGGGTCAGGATGCACGGAAAATTCGCTCAGCCCTGGGCCTCTCTTCCTTTTATTCCTTGGTTCCTGATTTGTCCCGCAAAGGATCAGGAGAGGAGGAAGATGACTGAGTGGCTACGGGGGCCTCAGAGCATGGGGACCCAGGCCCTGAGGCCTGCAGCTGTCGGGGGTGCAGGGCAAGCCGCAGCTCTCTGGGAGGCGGGGAGGAAGAGCTGTGTCTGGCTCCCCGGGTCAGCGGGGGTCGCTGGGCCCAGAGCCCCACCTCCTGGCCTGTGTGCAGGACTCAGGTCTGGGCAGGTTGGAGGATGAGCCCCAGCGGCCAGGTAGAGGAGTGAAAGGCTGGGGAGGGCCTGTTGGAGCTGCGGATTGAACTCAGGCCCTTGTGCTTGCCAGGGAAGCGCTTATTCCGCTGAGCCATCTCCTAGGCCCCAAGAAGCTACTTTCTGAGACCTCAGCTTCTAGCAAGGGACTCCGAGAGGTCTGGAGGCCGCCGGCACCCAGCGTGTTTGCCCTGGCACGCCGGCCCCCGCAGTCCAATTAGAGACAGTGGCACAGCAGAGTGAGGCTGTTGAGAAAGGAACACGCTGGGCCGGGGCAATGGGGCTGGCAAGCTGGAGCTGGAACTGGGAGGAGCCGGAGCGAGCTGCTCTCACGTGCCCTCCTGGGCAGCATGCGCCAGGCAGGGGCGGGGCCAGAAGGGGCTTAGCACGCTGCCTCTGGGCTGGGCATCTGCCCTGGGCTTCCCTCTGGCCCCAAGCCTTTGGCTTGGCCCATCTATCGGTCTGGAGAGCACTACACTTGGATAGGAAGCTGCAGGCAGTTTGGAGGGGCCAGGAGGAGACTGGCTTAGAGACAGAAGGGCTGCTGATGGGGGCCGGGGGAAGTTTGGGGGTCCTGGCTGTCAGCTGCTCGGGCCCTGGGTTGGCACCATGTCCACTGCAGGCAGCAGGTAAGTACAGACCCTGTGAGACAGGTGGTGGCCCAGTGGCCACGGAGCACAGGGGCCAGGGCCCTGCTGGCAGGAACTCGACTGCCCCAGGCAGAAGGGGCTAGAGAAGAGCGAGGCAGCCAAAGATTTCACAAACAAAGCTGACTTTCAGAAACACAGACTGACGCAGGAGGAGTGGGTGATTTGATTACAGCCAGTCTTTAAAATCAAAGCCAAAGGCTCTGGCTGAAGAGGGCTGAGCTCTTACGTAACTGAGCAGGGACCGGGAGAGCTTCCTGCAGCAGCGGGCCCAGCCCTCCGTGCCTCCCTCCCTCTCCACTCCGTGGCCAATGCTGCCCTAATTGCATCATTAAGACAGGAAAATGTCAGGCGTGGGGCTGACTGCAGGTCACCAGCTGCGAGAGGGCCCAGCACTCTACTGTGTAAGAAGGGGCGTGGTCACCTTGGCGCCTGAGCACATGACCCCGGCTCTGTAAAAGTCCCTCCCGAGGCTGTTTCGGGTTTAGGAAAGAAACCAGAGGGAAGCACACTCTGAAGGAGGACAGTGGGCACAGGAGCTTGGGTTCCTCCCGGGGCTACCTTTTCTTGTGATAAAATACACGTACTTGCCAGCTGCGTAGACTTCTGCGGTGTCAAAGAGGTTGATACCATTGTCATAGGCCAAGGTCATCAGCTGCTCTGCCATCTGAAAAGAGAAAACCAGAGCTGTGTGGGCCTGAGCTGGCTCCCAGCAGCAAGCCCTTCAGGGGCCAGGTGTGGAGGCGGAGGCCTGTCGCCCCAGCGCTCTTCCAGGCTGAGGCAGGAGGAGCTCCAGTTCAGTGCCAGCCTGGGCAACTTAGTGAATTAGTGTGACCCTAAGAGGTGATCCCAGGGTGTTCAGGGGTGGGGCAAAAAATCCTGTTCTCCAACTGGGGTCTGGAGCCTGAAATATTTCAGATGCTGTGGAAACAGCCAGCCTGGGCAGTGGCGGGGCTGGAGGCTGAGGCCCAGAGTGTGGGGGTCGCTTTGCCGCTGTCTCTGCTGCAGCTTGTGTGGCCCAGGGCCACTGTTCTTCTTTCATTTCTTTGTCCTGATTTTTAGTTTTTGAGATGTCACTATGTACTTGGGAAGCTGAGGCAGGAGGATCTCCAGTTCCAGGGCCTGCCGGGGCAACTTACAGAGGCGTGCTGCAGAACCCCTGGTTTCAATGCTCAGTATGGCGCCCCCCCAAAAAAAAACAAACCCAAAACAACCAAACAGAAAGCCCTGCGGAGTCCAGCTGGGGCTGTGGCAAACTCCTGCAATCCCCGCTACTGGGGGGCTTCTCATCCACTGTGGGCTGTAGAGCCTGGGACAGAAGGGGAGCAGGGTTGGCAGGGCCTGGGGGTCCTTGCCTAGGATTCTGCGAGGAGCGGTGGCAAATCCTGGAAATGGGGTGACAGTGCTCGCCCCAGCCACCGTACCCCTGTGGATGGTTCAAATGGCAACTTCTGCATTTAACGAAAACTCGCCGCGCACTGTCTGGCCTCCAGAAGGAAGACTGTGGCCGCCTTCGTCCGCGCGGCAGGCAGCAGGGCCCTCGAACCCAGCACCGCGGTTCTGCTTCTGCCGCCGTAGCGCTTCCCACAAGCCTCGCTCCTTCATCAGTCGCACTCACAGCCTCTCAGAACCTGTGTCCTCTGTCAGATCCTCTGTCCTCCCAGCCTGGCCCCCTAGATGTGGCCTCCAATGTCTTCATTTGAGTCCCTGAGGGAGGCACGGCTGGCTGGAGCTGGCATTCATCAGTGCCCTGGGGCCACCCAGCTGGCGGTGTGAAGTCACTGAGTACGGCTAGTGCTGTCTGCAGAACTTGCCCTTTGACTGCGTAGTGACCACCTCCGGAGGCCGAGCCGGCCCATTTCCTCCAAATGAGCCTCCAGGCACCAAGGCTGTGATCTCTCCCTGCTGGGAGCCCGTCTGGGGGCACAGTGGAAGCCCTTAGCCCAGAAGCTCCCGTCTTCACCCCCAGCTATCCCACAGCCAGTAACAAGGCAGAGTCCCATGACCAGGGACCGCCACAGACTTCAAGGTGAACAGAAACACAGCCCGTGTGCATTCAGACCCTGCTGAGAGTAAAGCTTTCCCTTTGAAAGCTCAGCAAGCTCAGCTATGGAGGTCTCCAATCAAGGAACTGAGTAATTTTTAAATGCAACCCTTCTGATAGGAAGCAGGGCCCAGGTGACCCTCACTGCAGGAGCAGGTGCCCAGCGCTCTCCGAGGAGTGCAGTCTCAGTCCTCACCCCCCCCCCACTGCCCGGAAGTACACCCCGCCTGGGAGTGCGTCCCTCTCCTGGGGAGCTGAGATGCTTGCGACCTAAGGACAGGCTTTCCTAGTGTCACCCTCCCCCAGCTAACATTTGACTTCTATGCATGGACAAAGGACAGTCATAAAAGCATATGGCGAGGAGCTCGGGGACTGGCAGCCTCCTGAGTCTGCAGCCCGAGGGGCAGCGGGGAAGCTGCCTGAGACAGGACCCTGGCACTCACACGTACACCTGCGTCACCTGCGTTCCACATTGTGATCCGGGAGCCACGTACCCTGCTGACCACGGGGCGGCAGCAGGCGCGCTGAGCCCCTGGGGCTGGGGCACTTGTGGGAGGCCCAGCACGCAGCTGCTGTGTGGTGCCCGGGGCCCTGCCTTGGCCCTGGGCCCTTTGCCCTCTTGCTGCCCTTTGGTGCTGGCACCCTCAGCAGCACAGAGGGAGGTGGCATGGTTGCGCCCGTGGGCGCCCGCTCACTGCTTCACACAAGTGGCCAGGCCGCAGCTGCTGGTGCTCGGGTGGCGGAGTGCTGCCTCACCTCGTCGGTCACCTGGCCTCCAAAGGTCACCCATGTTCCTGGAAGGACAAACCCAAAAGCACGAATTAGCCCACTGCCCCGTGGTGCTTGGGCCTCCGGCTGTAGGGCCCAGGGGCAGGGGTAGCACAGGTTCCAGGCAGCCCAGGGGTGTGGGGCAAATGTGTTCTCTCTACATGGGGTCTCTGGGCCAGCAGGGCAACCCTCCAAACAGAAGGACCAGTCTTTGAAAGGCCTGTGGTGCTCGCCTATAATCCCAGCACTCTGGGAGGCTGAGGCAGGAGGATGGCAAGTTTGAGGAATTCAGCAATTTATCAAGACTGTGTGAAAAAAAAAAAGGTCTAAAGATGTAAGTCCCAGTGAAGGACCTGGGTTCGACTCCATCCCAGTACTAAAAAAGAGAAAGAAAGAAGAAATGCACTTGTGCTCATGCAGCTCCGGTCCCAACCAGGGTCCTGACACCCCTCCTCCCACAACGGGGTGGGAACCCAGTGGCCTCCCTGACAATGGGTTTGGTCACTGCTCTTGTGGTGGGGGAAGGATGGGGTACTAGGAGGGCATCACTGTACATGGGGGAGGGGAGGGCGGTGGGTGCTGAGGATGGAGCTCACATTTGGCTGAGGAAAGCGGGCTACACCAGCTGGGAAAGGGCTCTTCCAGGCACCCCAGGCCAGGAGCTGCTGGGCTGCCGAGTGTGGGCTGGGCTGCGTGTGTCCAGGGCCCGGGCTGCTCCCTTGGCCCCCTCCATCCCACGCCTGTCTCCTGGCTGCACAGCAACAGAGCCCCTCTGGTCCTGGGCTCTGGTGTTGCTCCCACCAGGAGGGACAGGGCCAGCCCTGCTGAGTCCCTCTGCTTGGCACAAGGGTCCCCACACTCACCGAGCCCCAGGCAGGAGACTCGCAGGCCGGACTTGCCAAGGTTCCTGGAAAACAAACGCAGCCTGAGTCTTGGCAGCCAGAACGGGACTCGCCGCCTGCAGTGGGCCCTGCTTGTGCCCTCCCTGGGCACAGAGCTCCCTGGGAGACACTGCTCCTTGGAAAAGCTCTCTGCTTTGTCCTCTTGGGTCACGTTTGTGACTCATTGGTCACCTTTCTCTTAGGACACAGGCCAGGCCCTGTCGCTGCCTCCCGAAGCTGGCGGCTGGGGAAGGCCCTCAGTACCTTAGGCCCGCGGTAGCTCTCACCCCCAGCCAGGCTGGGCAGCGCACATCCTTGCCAGGTGCTGCTCGGTCTGCCTTGGTGGCAGCCAGCTGCTGGGGACTGTTGGTTTGTCTGGTGTCCATGACAGATGGCACGGGTGGGAGCCTACAGTGCCCTCAGGTACCAGCCTGGCCTTCTTATACAGCACCAACAATGGCTGGGTGTCATGTTACATGCTGCCATCCCAGCAATTGGAGGCTGAGGCAGGGGGATCACCTTGAGTTTGGGGCCAGCCTGGGCTATATAAGCGAGTTTAAGACCAGCTTGAACTACACAGAAAGGCAAGGCCCCATGTTAAAAAGAAAGAAACCAACCACGGACAAATCACTTTCCTGACTGTGCTGAAGCAGAAATGAAGCGGGTTACGGAGGTGCATGCCTGTAATCCCAGCACCCTGGGAGGCAGAGGCAGGAGGATCACAGGTCTGGGCCAACTTGGGTAACTTTAGTGACCGAGACAATGTCTCAAAATAATAAATAAAAAAGGGCTGGAGATGGAGCTCAGGGTGAAGGCTCTGGTTCAATCCCCAGTATTGGGCTCTGGTGTTGCTCCCACCAGGAGGGACAGGGCCAGCCCTGCTGAGTCCCTCTGCTTGGCAGAAAGGGAGAGAAACATTACTTCTACACACCAGTGACCCCATCCAAGGGCCCCTCGGTGCCGAGCACCACCCAGGGACACGGAAGGGACCAGCACCGCCTGGCACAAGTCTGGCAGAGCCAGGCCCACTGGGCAGCCTGTGTCACTGCTGTGCACTGCTGGGAAATGGGGGCTGCTCCCTCAGAAGCTGTGCTGGCCCCTTGGAAGGGCCGTAGCTCGGGCCACAGCCCCTTTGGTACAATTTATTTATTTTTATTTTATTTTTGGTAGAACCGGGGATTGAACTCAGGCCCTTGCGCTTGCCAGGGAAGTGCTTCTTCCACTGAGCCATCTCTCTGGCCCCCTGCAGACCCCTCTGGGAAACGTGTACAGGCACAGACATGAGCCCCACACAGCCTGCACCCACTGCACACCTGGTCTGGTCAGAGTGAGGAGCCAAAGGGAGCTGTAGCCTCACAGGGTAAAGCCCCCTACACCAGTGGCCGTGGGGAGCGACTTTCTGCTGGGCTGCACGCAAAGGTGGGCTTTAGGCCTGTCCACCTGAAAAGCTCCCTTCCACCAGCCATGTATTCCAAAATGCCAGGACACGCTGGGAGCGGGGCAGGACGGAGTGGCTTATGACAGACGCCAAAGACATGACCGAGACCACTTGCGTCTGGGGCTGAAGAGTGGACGCCTGCGGCCCCGCAAGTTGGGGACCCACATCTGATTGGCTCCCAAGCTGGCATGCAATGAACCCGCTTTCCGAGGGCTCTGAGGCCCCTGTGCCTGGCCGGGGAGCCTGGGGCTTGGCTCCTGGATGG
Organism: Ctenomys sociabilis; assembly: GCA_004027165.1. NCBI lineage: Eukaryota > Metazoa > Chordata > Mammalia > Rodentia > Ctenomyidae > Ctenomys > Ctenomys sociabilis. The sequence continues at coordinate 49,899 of PVKA01001350.1, read as the reverse complement.
CCTCCCCCCCTGCCCACAGGAATCATCTAACAAAACTAGGGCACCGCCTGGTGCCACATCGCCCCTCTCCGCCGGCTTCCCCATGGAAATGATGGGATTAGTTCTGCCATCCACTGCCGGGCCCTGGGCGAAGGCACAGGAAGAGACAGGGCACCTCAGGCTGGGCGCTTTATCCGTGTGGCAGCTTTTTGGGGGGCTGAGGAGACCATAGAGACAGGCTGTGCTGGACAGGGGATGGGAATTGTTTCCCGCGCATCTCTTTCTGCTAATAAAAGCTCAACAATGATAAGGCAGTCGACCAACACTGAGAAGCCCAAACACCACTGGTTTTCATTAATGCGCCTGTGTCTCCCCTAGGGCCTGGGGACACAGCCAGAGAGGACGCAGGCCAGGACCTGGTCACGGTAACGCGCTAGTGCCACCCTCTACCCATGGGACGCCCTGCACCCCTGAACCCTGTGAGAAGGGCCAGAGCTGGGAGGCGCCGGAGAATTCTAGCTCTTTTTAAACAGAGCTCATGTGAATGGAGGCCAAAAATGTGTTTGGGGAGGGAAGGCGCCGCTGCCCCACCAGCTGGCTGGGGCACTGCCTGCGCTGGAGCTGGGAGGCCGTAACTGTTTCCAGGTCTGCTCCGGGAGGCAGGCCTGGGCAGTGGGGAGGTTGTTTTGGGATGACTCTGGTATAATTTGGGGCCAGGGAGCCCAGGCCCCAGGTCAGCCCTGGGGTCAAGATGGCAGCTCTTCTTGTGCTCCTGGGCTTATCTTCTCCCTTCCCCTACTGCCTTGTCCCTGCTCTGGGCCTTTAGCAAGAGTGTGGGACCCAGGTTGTGCGTGGTGAAGCATACCTTTAATCTCAGCACTGGAGAGGCTGAGGCAGGAGGATCAGGTCGAGTTCAAAGCTAGGCTGAGCTGCAATGTGAGCTCAAGGCCAGCCTGAACTCCACAGCGGGACCCTAAGTGCGGCCACCTCCAATCACCTGCAGCTTCCGGGGAGGGCTGTGGGTGCTAGGTTCAGGGTCAGGCTTGCCCTCGCTCGTTGAAGTCCCACTGCTCCCTGGCTGTGGTGCTGTGGAGGGGCAAGGGACACCCTTGGAAGAGAGAGGCTGGGTTTGGACTCCCACTCTCGTTTTGGCTGCTCAGAGCTGACACATCCTCCTCCAGGGGATGAAGACACTTGGCTCCACCAACAGCCCCAAAACAAGGTCACCAGGCCCTTGTGCGCAGGGGCTCCACTGGAAAAGACCGGGTCCAGGAGCCGGGCAGTGCCGGGCAGGCTCAAACCCAGGACCCCAGACTGCAAACCCTTCACTCCGGCACGTATGTGCATGTATGGGTACACCGGCATGGAGGCAGACGTGTGCTTGCACATACAGGGACCCGAATGTGCACGTGAGTTCGCATGGCTGCCAGCACCCTGGCTCTTAGACCTGCTCTCTAAGGAGCCCTGAAAGGGGTCCACATTAAAGCCACGCTTTCTGTTTGTGTAGGGCCTTACAGTGAGGTCTTGGATTAATCCCTTTGACGATCTTTCGATTGACATAGAAGACACAGCAGGACTAAGTATTGGAAAGGTACACCTACACTCAACTGTTGACTCCCCACTTGATAAAAGATACAAACCCCAGAGCTTCCACTCTGGGCTGTGCCCACTGAGCCTCGGGCATGGCGACTTCAGTCCTTCTGCAGAGGGACTCACTCCCACCGAGCTTCCGAGGACCCGGGAAGGCAGGGACGCGTGAGACGCAGGACCCCAGCCCAACCCAAGTGGCCACCCGAGGGTGTCAGGCTCAGGGATGTGGCTGGATCTGGGGAGGCGTGAGCTGCCCAGCTCCGCTCTCAGGGACACCTCTGTGCTTCTGGAGTCAGCACCAGCATGAGCCACAAACCCAGACTGCTCTGCTAAGACCAGGACCCGTCTGTGCCACACCTGTTTTGGGATCCTAGGGTCCCCCCTCCTTCCTTTGCAGTGTGTGGAGCCTTGAGTGGCAGAGACCACTTTGTCCCTGGAGTAGCTCTTTGGGCACAAAGGACCTGGGGCTCAGGATCTCCCGTGGGGAGAGGAGGGCCAGACTTCCCCCACTGTCCTCGCTCTAGCCGGGCCCCTTCCTGCTGAGCTTGACCCCTCCTATCCCTGGAGCACACAGAAGGCCAGGTGGGCAACACCGGGACACAGTCCGGGGAGGCAGGTCCTGCCCCAGGAGCTTGGAGCCTCCCCACCCAAGTCACAGGATACAGCAACAAGACAGCCTGGGTACCCTCATGGGAAAGCGCGGGTGCTGCTGGCTGCCCCATGCCAGCTGGAACCCTTGCCAGGGGATCTCGGGTCTGCCAGGGAGAGAGTTCCTTCTGCTGCACGGCTCAGCTGCCTGCCCCTGACCACGGCACTCATGATCGTCCCTGTGGCCTCTGCAGAGACGAGACCACCCACGGCGCACCTTCTGACCCCATGGCCAGTGCCTGGGGTCGCTGGGAAGAGCAAGCTATGCAGTGATTAATGTGGGGGAGGCCTGGCTACTGTACACAAAGGCACCCCAAAAGCAAACAAAGGCAGGGGAAAGGAAGAGGAGCGACTTGCACGGCCTCCCTGCACAGCTGTAGACCCGAGCCTGCACTTGGCTTCCCGGTGCTAGCAGCCATGAGAGCCCCGCCCGCTTCCTGGCACCCCACCCTGCACAGCCGGCGCCCCCGTACCTATATTTCATCCCGGCCTGCTGCGCGTTGGTGTTGCTGGTGCTCGGGGTGCTCTGCACGGAGAGCTGCCCCAGGCTCCGGGCCACCATGGCCACAGTGCGGAAGCGGCCGCGGGTACCCGGGCTGGGGCTGCTGGCCGCTGGCCGGCCCAGCCGTTCCTCAGGGCCCCGGGCCTTGAGGCTGTGCTCTGAGCACATGAAGGACACCTGCATGTCCCGGCTGGCAGAAGGCCCCTTCTCCCAGAAGGCGAGGATATGGTGTCCTTTCAGGAGCAAGGATGTCTGAAGACAGTGATGGAGAAAACGCCCATGCAGCTGCCCGCCCAGCGCACGCAGGGCATCAGATTTCCAGACGCAGTTAGGAAAGACCTCATCCAGGAGGAGCCCAGGATGGGGGGCAGGGGTCACCTCCCATGGTCCTTCTCCTGTGCTGGGCCTTCTCTGTCCCCACTCAGCTGTGGCTCTGGCGGCTCAAGACCCCAACGGCCTCTGAAAGTGCCAGGCAGGGCAGAGCTGTGAATGCCTCCCGGCTGCCTCTGAGGAGGAGGAGGAGGCCCCACTCGGAGCCGAGTGGATCCTGGGTGGTGGCCTGGGGCCTGGGCCTGGCTGGGAGGTCCTGGGGGGGCAGCTGTTTCTCCTGCTTCCCAAGCCTCTCACACCGGGCTCTTGCTGAGGCAGGGAGGTGGCCGGCGGCGCAGGCAGCCGCTGCAGATTCATTATTAATGATGCAGGATGCAAAGCCGTCTGCCCCGCTGTCCCCCGAGGCTGCCCGGGGCGGGGTGGGTGAGGTCGGATGGAGCAGAGCCTCCTCTGGGAGCAAGTGCCCAGGTCTCCCATGGAGAGGAGCCCACCCTAGCTTGCTGGCGGTGAAAGGGCCAGCCAGGGAAAGAAGCCCTGGAGTCTAGGGGATGAAGGGACAGAGGAGTCCCACCCCTGGAGAACTCAGCAGAGCCCACAAGTGCTGCTGATTGCATGGAGACGGAGCGAGCTTGCGAGCACCCTTCACACTCACCAGTATCAGAGGGGCCGCTGGGTGGGCTCTGGCCGTACCGACTCTGGATCCCTCGGCACTGCCAGGAGGGGCTGAGACTGAGCACAGGGCAAAGCCCAGTGCCCACAGCCCCTGCTGCTGGCAGCCTCCCTGCTCACCTCCGGGCAGCTCTGCCTTCACCACTGCCTCGAGCCCCGAGAAACGCACATCACAGGGATGGGTGTGACCCCCCCCCCCAAAGCTGCAGACCGGCTGTGGGTTACACTCATGAGTAAAAGAGATAACAGGTGTGGTGGCAGCCTGGGACCCCAGCACCAGGCAGAAGAATCGCTCTAATTTGATGCCAGCCTTGGCATCATATGAGACCCCATCTCAACCCCTAACTCCAAACAAAGCAAAGCAATAAACAGCAAATAATAGGGTGCATTCAAGGACCCTACCACCCAAGGCATGGCCATCCAGTGGGGGCTGTGAGCAACAGGCCTGGAGGGCCACCCCTCGGGTGGGATCTGGCCACAGGCACTGGGAGGGTGGGCTATAGCCTTTGCCCAGGCTGCCCTGGCAGTTAGCAGGCATAACCTAAGGAGGCCAGTGGGGCCCCTGGGGGCCACGTTCATGCCCAGCTCTGCTTCTCCTGCCCTGTGTCCATGTGTGGCCCTAGGCCTGGGTTCTCACTGTGGGGGCAGAGAGCCCTCTAAGTCACCCATGGGAAGGAGAGCAGAGCCACCTGCGCTGACCCTGTGCAGCTCAGCCTCTCCTGGAGGGGAGCTCAGGACTCCGGACCGCAAGGCCCCGCCACTCCTGTGTTGACACCTGTCAAGGCCCACACGTGGCACAGGTTCTTCTGGGCCTAGGGTGAGTCATTGCCTCCTCCCCACTGGAGGGCTCTCCCGACACAAAACCTTGCCATCGACCTCAGCACCCTCGCTCCAAGCCTGCACCGAAACAGTGTGCTCAGGCTAACGGCTCGTGGAATCTTTCTCCACCCCTCTTCCTTCCTGGAGAAAGTGAGGTTTCTTCCTTCACAGAGGATCAGAGCATGCGTCTGCCCTCGGCTGTTCAGGACACTGAGCGACTTGCTACTCATGGGAGTCCTGGCACTTGGCACCTCTGGGTGGGCCCAGCCGGTCTGCAGAGACGCGGGACCCTCACCTCCCTCTTCCATGCTCAGTTATTTGGCGCTCACTAGGGGGTCTCACAAGGGCTGGGGTCATCCCTAACCACAGGGAGTGTGGTAAGTAGGTTGGGGTAGAGACGTCACAAGCAGCTGAGTCTGGTCCGCTTCATCACACAGCCAGCAACCCCGTGCCCAGACACCGACCCGGAGGACCTGACTGCCCTCCACGAACGCTTCATCACCAATGTCACCGCAGCATTCTTCCCAGCAGCCCCAAAGCGGAAACAGTGCAGATGCTGGCAAATGGCTAAACAAAAGGTGGTCTAGGCACGCACTGGAACGAGACTGAGCCCTCCCAAGGAACGAGGAAGTCCTGATGCATGTGATGAAGCAACAGATTGGAAAACACCCCTGGAAAGAAGCCATCAGGAAAGCCCACATCACAGGGTTTCATGTATACCAAGCACTAAGCACAGAGAAACCCTGTGAGTCAGGAAGCAGGGGAGTGTTTGCGGGGGGGGGGGAGCGTGGAGCGATAACACAAGGGGCTGGGGCTTCTGTTCAGGGTGGCGAAACACACCGACACTGGTGGTTTTCAGTTAAGACTGTTGAACTGTGCATGCGAAATGAGCTCAGTGCGTGGTTTGGGAGTCCCATCTTAGTGAAGGAAACCCACACCCACCACCTTCCTCCGTGGCCTCCAGGGTTTCTTCCTGTTTCCCCCAGTCCATTTGGCGCTAGCTCATGCCAAGTGACCAACTTGCTGGGCCCAGGGGAGCCCACAGGCTGGGGATCGTTGGCTGGCAGCAGCTTTCTGTCTTCACACATTGGCACCCAGGGGCCTTTCAGCACACACTGGACCAGTGGACACCAGGTGGGACATGTGCCTGTAGGGGCAAGGTTTGCAGTTGAGGGAACTGCACTTGCCACTGCATCCCGGGTTCTCTGAGAATCCAGGGAAGATGTCCCCCAAGCATCAATGAGCTTCCCTCTTTGATGGAAACGCAGAACAAAATGTGCAGTCTGGACGGTCCCGGCAGGTCTCCCGGCCAGTGAACTCTGCATGTGTGATATTCCAGAATCACTAACGCCCGAGTCCACACACTATGCCTGGAACCACGAGTCCCACCCACACCAGAGGGCACCTCAGTCTTCCCAGAGTCAGAAGACAGGGCCCTGACATGCCCTGTCCTCCTGTAGCTGCCAGCCACCTGGGCTTCCTGTCATCTCCTCCAGCAAGTGTCCCCGTAGCTTCCCATGGCCTCTCACTCCCTGGCCCGCAGCTCAGTCCTTGTGTCACCTTTTCACGCCAGTCTCCCTGCCACCTGGCTTCTTAACACATCATCCTGCTTTGTGCCTTGGGACGGGCTATGCTCCTTGAACACGGGAGGCTTTAGGGCGCTCGCTTTTCCTCTGCACCCCCCCTCCCGTGGCTGCCAGGGCGGGGTCCTTGTTGCTTTTATTCCTGCAGCATCTCCAGGCTCCTTGCTGCCAAGGGTTAGGCTTCGTTTTTCCAGGCAGCCTCTCAATGCTAGGTGCCGGTCACTGGCTACCCAAAGCACAACAAAACAACCACACACAGTCTCCTTGAGAAATGTCCATTGGACTTAGGCGTCTGCTGTGGCCAAACTGCCTAGCCATTCTCCCTCCTTTGCAGCTGGGCTTAGGACACAAACCCTTACAAATTCTGCCATCTAATGGATCTTCGGAAGAACTCTTTAGTTTCTTTCATGTTCAAACAATGAGCTGCAGGATGAAACACTGTACGTGGGAGAAGCCAATGAGAGGTACAGCTCTGGATTCCGTTTACTCCCCGCAGGGCAGCCCACAACCCAGGGGGAAATCCACAGCTTCAGGTTGCTCAATAAATTATGGGATGCCAGGTTAAAATTCAACTTCACCTAAGCAATGAACAACTGAACAACTTCTTAGTATACAAATCCTCCAAATATTGCACAGGACATGTTTACACTGAAAGAGTACTCGTCTGTCTACAATTCCTATTTAACCTGCACCCTGTTATGTCTGGTAAGGATGGGATCCAGGTGATCCCCTTGGGCTGACTGGCTCTGACAAGGGATGGTCCTCAAAGGACCATGGTGTAGTGCTGCATATTTGTAATCTATAAGGACTCATAAACAGCCAGCCAGCCTTCTAGCCTTTGGATCAGGGGAGAGATGGCCCGTGAGAGTGCTGAATACAGATTGTCTCCTTAGGTTCTGAGAAGATTTAGGCCTCATGACTATGACCTGGACAAGCAGGACACGTAATTCGTATCTTTTGCTGCCATGGTAACAGCTTGGTGTAACTAATGCAGAAGATACCAGCTGGAAACAACCTTCCACAGGGACAGCCAATCCAAGGACATAAAGGAGGGAAACACTTTCTTGTCCTCAAGATTCCACTGGGTTGCTGACATCAGAGTGGATTTCTTATTAGAGATGACCAGTTGATGATTTCACCAGTTCCTGCCCTAATAACTAATTTGATCCAGTGAAATCGTAAGAGACAAATCTTCCTTGTCCTCCTCCCCGCCAGGGAGAAAATAGCAAGCTCTTAATAGTGCTATCTTTGGACAGCTAGGACTGTGGCAGGGTTTTGGTTTTTGTCCTTGACATGTTTCTATGTGGCTGAGATTTTCAAAATAGAAAATATTTACACCAATATACATGGGTGATCACATATATGCTGTATATTCAAATAAAAATTATTAGAGTAAGAGCCATATCACCACCAGTTCCCTTCGGAACACTGCCCTTCCTTCCAACACACGGATCCCAGCATTCCTGCCACGCTGTGAAGTAATTTTGTGGTCCTCTTTCGTGTCTATAAAGCCTGATCAAAAGTGCAGTGAGTGCTTCTGCCGCAGAGCGAGAGGGAGACTGGCCACAGCACGACGCCGTGTCCCCACCCACTTCAGTCACCGTGTCTGGCATCGCGCAGCTCATCCCCCAAAGACAGACATCTTGTGATGGCTCAGTATTGACTCAAGTCAAGACATGGAGGCAAAGTCAAGACGCTCGCAAAAGAGGACTTCCGGAGCTACCCCCGAAAGCGGCAAGGTGGACGGGATAAGTGTGGGGGTGCAGGGGGAAGAACGCTGTTCAGGGATGAAAGCCAACGTGTCTTCTATTGGAACACACTTAACTCAACAACACAACTGTCCCCGGTGTTTTGCAGGCTGCATCCTGTGCTAGGCAGTGCCTGGTTGCAGGGCTCCTGCACGTGGTGGGACTCCCTGCCCTCTCCCCATGCCTGGCCCTTACCGATACTTCATGCCTGTGCGTTGGGCAGTGCCGCTATCCAGGGAGAGGCCGTGCATGCGGAGGAAGCTCTCCATGTTCCTGGCCTGGGCAGCCGCCCGCACCTCCCGTAGCCGCTGCAGCTCCAGTGTGTCCGCCTGGCGGACAGGGTGCAGGGCCCAGTCCGAGTGGCACCTGCTGCTCACACTCCGCAGGCTCTCGCTGTACGTCATGGACAACATGGTGCTGGCTGGCCTGCGAACTGCCGCTGTCCAGACGGGAAGTGCTGAGTGCTAGTGGGTTAGAGTCTCAGAGCCCCTTGAGTCCCAGGGCTGGCCTGCTGGTCCAGTGAGACAACCTTCAAGGAGAGCAGCCACCGAGAAGTCTTGGTGTCTGGGGTTGGAGTGGCCCCTGGATGGAAACACCCCTTGGCATGAGATTCTCTGTCTGTCAAGAGGAGCCTGCTGGGAGCCAGGTCGCCCTTCACCCTGAGTCCCCGAGACAAGCACAGGTCAAGCTGCTTTGCAGACAGTAGCAATTTACCCCCAAAACTCGAGTGGAAATGGAGCACAGGGAGGAGCATGCAGAGCCCAAGCCCCAAACAGATGCCAGGCGCTGAGGACCATGGTGCTGCCCCGTGGGGAAGAGGTGCTGGGACACACTGCTCTTTTGAAATGGCTCCCAGGTTAGCACCAGCAGCGGGCTGTCCCCATGAAAGCAGCACAGGGCATTCGTGTGGTCCTGCCGCTTCTGCCACACGCCAAGGGCTGCTGCAGTGGGCCTGTGGAGGGAAGTGCTACTCACACAGCACCCCCGATTGCCAGACGTGGCCAAGGAAAGCACAATCCATGGCGTTCTGCAGTTGAACCCTTGAGCAGGAGGGGGGCTCTGTGGGAGCTCAAGGAAGCAAGTGAGATCGGCAGTGGGAGATTCAGAAGTTTCTGTGTTAAGAACCACTGCTACTTACTTATCCTAAACAATGAATTCCAGGGCTGGAGCTAAAACCATCCGAAGGGGTCCTCCAGGCCATGGCTCACATGGCAGTCCATCTTCAAAGCGGAACAGTGCGGAGGCTTGAGGGGGCAGAAAGGCCCCTCAACCCGCCCGCGTCCTTAGTTTGTAGCGCCACTTTGCAAAGGACAACCACAGGCTCTAGCAGGCTGCCTGTGTGAGCCAGCCCAAGAACGCTGCCACAACTACCTACCGAATGAAACTGGGGTGGAACAAAGAAACGAACAAAAAAAGTGAGCAGCTGTGCAGAACGAGTGCTCCAACACGGACTGTCATAGACCACCAAAGGTGGGGGTAAGGGCAAAAATGGGCAGGGAGAGAGGGTGCGTGTGCAGAGAACCAATCAGTGAGGTGTGATGGCGGGTGTCCCCACCTGCTGCACCTGTGACGGGCACCAAGGACCCCTGGCAGGAACAGTGCAGAAGAGGTCTGTAGCCCAGGTTCCACATGTCGCCTGGGCAAAGCCCCTGTCTGTCCACATGCTGCACTGAGGCCCTGGCACGGACACCTGAAAGTACAGACAGGATGTCCCGATTTCAGCCGGGCTCGCTACAGGCTAGGGTCCTGGAGTGAGGCCCTGGGATGGGGTCCTCAGGGCTTCAGCTTCTGCTCTAGGAGAAGAGGCTCTTCCTGGGAGCAGCTGCAGAAGTTCTGTGTCTGTGTGGGCCTTAGGGGTGGGGTTGTGGTGCCCTGGCGTTGCCCAGCTTCTCCACGGTTGAGGAAGGGCCCAGAGGAGAGGAATCTGAGATGATCTTGGTGCTGGCTCCTTCCGGAGGACAGCCAGCCTGGCTGATTCCTAACAGCCGAGAACCCCTCCACGACCCTGAACTGCCCTTTCCACGGAGGCTTCCTGCCAGCGTCCACCTGGGTGACTCTTGCTCGCAGGGACTGGCATGTTTGCTCTGCTTCCATGACTTGGGGCCTGGCTCTGGGCAGTGCCAGGAACACCGACTGGCTGTACCATTGAGAAGAGGGGAAAGGTGTTCCAAAAAACAATGGGTGTGTGTGTGGGCTCTGTGGGGAGCTGCCCCGCACGGCCCTGGATCCAGCCCTGGGGAACCATCAGGCCCCGCATTTCCGTAAGGTCCTCCTCCTGCAGTGGCTTTCATCACCCACTAACGTTGTTCTGATTATTGCACTGGCTCTCGGGATGCTGTCTTGTTTGCAGACAGGGAACTTCTGTCCGCTCTTGGTAACAGTGGGAATGCAAAAGGCCAGGCAGGGCTGCAGTGGGTGTTCCCCTGCTCAGGGCTGGCAGCTGTGTGTAGGCCACTGTGTCTCCACCTGGAGCCGCGTGGCTCCCATCCCAGGACGCATGACCCCTGGGGCCAAGGCAGGCAGGGCTGCCCACCTCCCAGAGGACTCAGCAGAGAGGTGGCAGGGGACCTGGTCTTGGGGGAGATTTGTGGGAGGATCTGGGGCCAGAGGCCCACGAGCAGCAGCCCCAGTGCCGCTCCCTCCTAGGCATGCAGGGTGGCACCCAGCACCTCCTTCCCGAGTGGCTGTGTGGCTCGTGGCCAGCTCCCATTCCTTGAGGCAGCTGAGCTCTTCCCCAAAGCAGGCCTGCCTCAAATGCGCATTGGCCCAGCCAGCTCCACCAGGCAGAGATCGATAGCCATTAGCTTTCAAGACATCAGCCACTCCCAGTGAGCCGGTCTGGCTTTGCCCTGGAAACATAGCCAAGCCCTGGGGGAAAAGGCAGCCAGCAGGGCAAGGTTCCCGGGCCCTGGACAGGGCAGCCCTGGCTGCCAGGAACTCATTGTCACCCAGGAGGTCCTGCACCTGCTCTAGGCCTCGGTCTCCTGGGCCACCTCGGGTTGCAAGAGAGGGGCAGGTAGAGCTGGCAGCACAGCAGGAGCACGACACAGGAGGCGGGCTGCATCTGGGGCTGTGGCTATGGAGGAAGCCCTACACATGGAGGAGACTATAGTCAGGTGGGAGGGGGCCCCAGGCTGGCACGAGCCAAAGGAGCCAGGCTGTCTCGCAGGGCAAAAGAGATGCTAATGATCACCTCTTCCCCCAGAACCTGCACAGGGGCGAGAGCGGAACGAGGTGGGGCCAGGAGAGAGGGCGGAAGGAGTGGCCACCTCCTGGGCCAGTCTGCAGCCAGGACTTGGGAGGCTTCTGTCCCATGTGGTGGGGGCCGTGCTCTCCCTGCTTATGATGCGGGGAGGCCCTGGGAGTGAGCTGTGAGGTGGGGACACAGTGACACAGGGGACCCAGTGCCTCCTGCTGCCTGCTGGAGTGTGGCACTGGGGACTGGTAGGCAGAGAAGAGGATGGGTGTGGCAGCCTGTGGCGTGGGTGGAGGAGAGCAGATACCTGTGCCAGGAGCGCTCCACGGGAGGCAGGACTCTGGGGAAGAGGCTGTGCGTGTGTGTTGGGGGGGGCAGGCACGTGCAGACGCCACAAGGGCCCTTAGAGTCACTGGAGCTGCAGGGACTGTGGGTGTGGAGGCCGTGGCCCTGTTCCCTGACTCCCTTTCACTGGGGCAGGGGTAACCAGCAGAGCAGGCTCGTTGGACACAAGGCCCAGGTCAGACATTTCCGGGATGGAGAGGGAAGCCTATGCCGGGGCCCAAGCTGTGAGCCTTCCACTTCTGAGTTTCAAAGTGCAGTGAGACTGAGGCAGGAGGATGAAAGCTCAAACCTAGCTGGGCCAAGCCAGTGACTTAGCAAGACCCTCTGTCTCAAAGTAAAACACAAAGAGGCTGGGGATGTAGCTCAGTGCAAAGTCCCTGGGTCCAATCCCTAGTACTGAAGAAAAGAAAAAAAGTACAGCATCCTAAGGGCTCGGACTCCAGCCGTCCCAGCCACTGTCCGGGAGGCCACTGTCTTGGAGACCACTCCCTGGCTTGGTATTTACCTGCACCCCGCACGAGCCCTTCTCTGCTGCACCTGGCCTGCCTTTGGCAAGTCTATTCTTGTCAGCTGGGGGGCTCAGGGGAATTCGCGAGAATTGACACCATAGCCCAGGAAGATGAGGCGCCGCGGCTGGTAACCTCATTAAGCCAGAAGGAACCGCTGCTCCTCCCAGCCTCCCCTCCATCTGGAATTTCTGAACTGGGGTCTGCCTACGGACAGTTGCCACAGCACAACGGGGCAGGCTGAGAAGGAAGCCCGCGACACGGAAGGACAGCGACATCTGTCTAGAGATCAGACAGCAGCCTGGGTGCTCCTGAGGCATGGCGAGGAGAGCGATCGGCAAGGTGGGGCACGGACAAGGGAGCTGCCCACATGGACCCTCCAGGGGGCACCAAGCTCCCCCACCGCTGCCAGGTGCGGAAATGCCGATCTCAGGGGGTGCCTGCGAGGCAGAAGCGACGCCGGGGCTTCACAGACAGGAAGGGGCAGCAGCAAGCAGACGCAAGCAGGGGAATCCCAGGTGGCAGGTGCTGCCAGGCGCAAGCTGGACCACCGCCCACCATCCAGTGCACTCTGAAGTCATCTGCTATGAAAAATGCCTCATTCAGACCGGCCTGAAGCGACCCCCAAAGAGCGCCATCCTGGGTGTTATTTGAATTCCAGGGGACATCAGCCCTGGGCAGCAGCTCCCCTGAGAAAGTGGCCACCAAGTCCAGTCCTGGGCTGAAGGGACGACTCACCTGCCTCCGAGGGTGGCTGTGCCTTAGAAAGGCCACGGGCTGGTTAGTAGGGATCTAAGGCTCCAGCGTGACGGCTATGTCGTTAGGGAGTGTCGCTGCAGAACGTCAGCGGCAATTGGTGAATGAGGCGAGTCCCTCAACAGTCCACTCTGGAGGCAGCGAGTCCATTAGCTCTATTAGGGCGTTTTCATCTCAGTGAGAGGCTGAATTATTCACAAGCTCCACTTCCCCTAAAAGCTCGGGCAGTGAGCTCCACGGTGCAGCCTGGCACTGCCAGCTCCTGGCAGGCCAGGTTGGGGTGCAGCCTGAGGGTGTGGGGTGCTGTGGTCTGGCCCCTTACTGCTTCTACTGATCCTCTTAGCCACAGGTAGAAAGAGGTCAGCCGCACCATTTGTTATCCAAATGTGGGACAGAGCTCACCCCTGCAATGTGTCTGCATCCTGGTGGGGGGTGGTCCCCAGGGCGTGTGACTGCCGCCCACAGCAAAGGAGCAGGGGTCTGGCGAGGGCTCCCCAACATAAGGATGCTGTGCCCTCGCTGCTGCACCCTGTGCTGCCAGAAGTACTCATGGCTGGAAGATTCTGGAAATCTGCTACTTGATACCACACGGCCACTGCCTCCGAGCAGGGCCAGAGCAGCCCTTCTTGTCACACAGGCGCTGAGCTTGGATTAGGGGAAGCTTCAAAACCACTCCAGTCCTGGCCCTGAGGTGGTGACCTGATGCCAGGGAAGTCCCATCTTGACGTCTCCCAGCTCAGGAAGCCGCGCCAATGCCCGGTGGGGTCTGGGAGGAGGCGGGTGTGTCTGCCACTGGGGGTGACAGAACAGGAAATCGGTGGCCCAGGGAGCCTGGAATCTGAGGTGCCTGGCGGTGGGGTGGTACTGGCAAAGGCTCCGTGAGCACACCGGGGTGGCTTTTACCCTGAAGGCTAAGTTCACTGCGACGCCTAGGCAGAGTCTGGTGCATCCCCATGGGTTTGTGTTCAAGGCTTGGTCACCTGGGGGTAATGTTGGAAGCGCGGACCTCTAAGGGGTGGCCAGAGGACCCCGGGGCCTTCCTCTTGGGACCCGGGTCCTGGCACCAGCAGGCTGTAAGAACAAGCCCGATCACACGCTGCCCTCTGACTTCCTGCTTGCCTCTGCCACGTCCGGGTGTCCCTGGTGGCCCTGTCTGCGAGGACGCTGACTCCTGCTCTCTGTGCACCCCCACGTGACGGCCACCACGTCCGCAGTCCCGCCGTCCCGCTCCCACAAGGAGCTTCCGTCGTGACTACACCCACCGTGCTGGGGGCTTCCTCCATGACCCGCTCTACCTTCTTGATGTGTGGACACGATACTGTCCCCAAGCCTTCACGTGCTGCGTGGGGGAGCCCCGCCAGGTGAGGCCACTTGCCCCCATGGGCGTAGGGATCTATCTTCTTGCCTTTGGCTTTGAGATGGGTCATGATTCTCACTTTGGCTGAAAGAGTGTGAGCAGAAATGATGGTGTTCTTCTTCCTCACTGGTCCTAAGAGGCATGGCACACCTCTGCTCTTCCTCTGGTCAAGAACGACACCAAACTAAAGACTACCTCAGCCTCTCTATAGTTTGGAGGCAGACCTACTCCAGCACATCCCAGCACAGCTCATCTTAGCCAGATTTTGGCCACGAGCAAGAAGAAATGCTAATAGTCACGCAGCACTGAGTCTTGGGGCTGCTTGTTCTGTAGCACTTTGTGCAGATCTGACTGCTACAAGGTCTTACTGCCTTCCTAGTCTGAGAGCTGCTTGAGGGCAGGACATGCACCTGGACACCTCTGCCCATCAGAGGACCACCTCACATAACCTAAGCAGCTCCTTGATGCCATGTTTAGTGCCACTGGGAGTGGCGCCTGATTTGTGAAAGAGGTCTCATGCTGAAAATCGTCATTGTCAGAGGCTCCACCCAAGTGTCCACGTGAAGAAACCACACTGAGGCTCCAGGGAGAGGATGGCTGGAACTGTGGACACCAGACCTTGGAGCTGAGAGGCCTACAGGGAGGCCTTGGGGCCTGGCTCAGGCAGGAAAGCCTGGGGTGGACTTAGGTGCTCCCCAGGGGCGGGCAACAGGACCACCCATAGCCCCGGGCTTCCGAGGGCAGTGAGTCGTGTGGGAGACTCACCCCGAAGTACTCGGACCGCTGAGTTACAGGTCAGCGCCCCTGCGGGCCCTTTCTGCCCACCGCTCTGGCCTCCCTCCTCTTCCAGGCAGAGGTGGTCCAGGCTCTTGAGGGTGTGATTCAGGGGCAAACGCGGTGCTCCCAGTGAGCCACACGCCCACTACAAAGGATTTGTGCAGCACCTGCTTCCCAGCTCCAGATGTGACCACTTGGTGAGAAGTTACTGAGCCAAAACTTCAGCAGAGCCAGAGTCAGGGGTCTCCCTGGAGGTGCAGGACCACACTGGAGGAACCACAGCAGGCAGGCGAGCGGGCCCACACGCCCAGGCTGTGGCCACACTCAGTGCAAGCTGAGGGGAGGAGCAACTCGCATGGAAACGCAGCGCCAGTCATGCTCTGCCACACACCAGCCATGGGCGCTCCCAGGGCGGGTGCACTGTTCTGTGGCCGGGCTCGGTGCCAGAACGCGGCAGCTCGCACGAGGACCTGCCACCTAGAGCTCAGGTGCTCATGCAGCCCCAGGCAGACTCTACCACTGTGCCCCCTGGCCCCGGAGGCTGTCTGGGCAGGGAGCATCTTTTTGGTGCACTTCCTGCTTCACAGGAGGAAAGGTGGGCCAGAGGGAGATGGGCGGCCGAGAGGACTCGCTAGGCCCGTACCTGGGGCTCTAGGGCCCGCATCCCATTGGGCAGGTCTCTTGCCAGGTGGGCAAATCCATGTTTCTAACTTGCCAGCAGGGAAGTGCAACAGGACAACCTGCATCCACCATGACACTGACCTGAGGCCCCTGGGTGCCATGAGCCCCTGTCATGAAGCCGTTAACTTCCACCAACCCGAGGACCGTGTTAGCTGCATGGTGCCCCAAATCCACAGGCAAGGGGGAACAGGCGGCTCACCATGGAGCCTTACTGTGGTGAGCAAGGAAGTCCAGACCTGTGCAGGCACCACAGCACGGGCGCTTGAAGTCCTGCTGGTGCCTGTGGCTGAGTGCCACGCTGCCATCAGAAGGCCACATGTCTCAGTCAGCAGAGCTTGAGTTGGCCACTGCACATCACCCGACCACGCATTCCCACCAGGACAGGACACACGGCCGCTCCGGGGCAGGCACCAAGAGCAATGGCAGGGCCTGGGTGCTACCCAGGAACACCAACTCCCCGGGCCAGAGGGGCTCGCTCCGCCCACCCACTCCTGTCTGCTGGGTGGGGGGGAAAAGGAAGGACTCATTACCTGTAAAACTGGAGCTGTCTTTTGGGACTCCCATACCGAGTACTTCGGACAGCAATGGAGGGAAGAAAAAAAAGAGAGGAGAGAAGAGAGACAGTCCACAACTGGCGTCACCCCCAGGCAGGTGCCAGCTCAGAAGGCGTCGTCGGCTTCCTGCAGCCCCTGTGCCCCCACCCTCATGGCTGGCGTCACCAGGATGTGGGGCCGGGTACAAAGGCAGCAGTGCCACCCAGTGGCCACGGAGGCAGAGGTCTGGGCATCAAGTCCGGAGGGCCTTCTTGCCATGGAAACTTCTGGAGTGAGAGGCCTGTCTGGGTCTGACCGTGCCTGGGAATGGGCCCCTCAGTGTCACATGTGGCATGCTTTAGAACAATGGCCCGCCCAGATGGGCTGCCAGCCATACCTGGTGTCACACCAGGTGGTGGCTTCTGACCCCTTTTCAGGACAGATGTCCTTTTTCCAGGGTTCCCACAGACAAGGTCCCCACTGATCTAGAAAGGACTGACAATCACCAGGTGCGGGCAGGTCTCATTAGCGCCCCCTGCAGTCTGGGCCTGGTGCAGGGCTGCCACTGGGCACAGATGCCCAAGGCTGGGCTTGGAGGTGGCCCGCACGGGGAGGAGGTTGGGGCGTCCTGTGAGCGGCCAGCTGTGCCTGCCTACTGGGAAATGGCCAGATGCGGCTTCCCCAGAGGCTGAGGGGTCATGAGTCCTGTTCAGGGCACTGGGGGAAGGGGGACCAAAAGCCATGGAGCGGGATGTGCAAAGTGCAAGGGAAGCCGGGAGGACCCTCGTGGCCAGGTGGGCCTGTGTACCCACCACATATGTTGGAAGAGTGGGGAACCAGAAAATCTGGCCGAGTGCCACCCAGAAAATTGTGCTTTCTTTTAACTTCCCACTTTGGCTTTCAGACTTCTGGCTCTCTCTGGGTGTGCATGCGTGTGGGTGTGCATGCACAGCCCCATGTGCCCACTTGGTCCTCTGGCCTCCTGGGGTGGGGGCAGTGGCTTTGGGCACCCTTCCCAGGAAGGCCTGGCCCTGGGAAGGGTGTGGGTGGATGGTGGGCTCACCTGTAGATCATCCCGGGGGAGCCCGTCTGCCGCAGGGAGAGCCGAGCCGGGGAGCCTGTGGTGGATTCCGGATACATGGAGCCAGCCTCACTTGTGCAGACCTGCTCGCTTCTTCACAGAGAAGTTCTGGAAGAAAAGCAAGGTGGGTTAGGGAAGTAGTGGTCAGCAAAGGCCAGCCGGGCTTCACTAGAGGCTGCGTGAGCTTATGGGGCATCTGCATCACTCATCGGACGGACAGAGTGACCCAGGGGTTCTGATGGTCAGCACGATGCTCACGGAGGTCCACTCCTGCACTCCACACCCCACAGGGTTCTGGCTTCTCTGGGAAGAGCAGATCCTGCCCCTCAGGCAGAAGACTCCGTGGACCTCTCAGCCTGTCCTCCCGTCACCCTCTCCCCTGACGCAGCCCACAGCAGCTTTCTGATCTTGTGGAACCAGTGACCCTGGCTCCTGGGTACCCCCAGCTACGTGTATCCCCCCCAACCCGAGTGTGGCAAAGCAGATGAGCTATCACTTCTGTGCCTGGGTAGCAGACTGTGGCAGCTACTGTGTTACTGACTCACTGGCTCTGAATGAGCCCATGCATATGGCCTGGTGGCCAGAACTGAGTGACCTATGCTCATGACAGCAAGGAGATAAGGCCTCAGTCCAATACCCACACAAAGCGACTCTGGGTGACCCTGGAGCTGGGAGCAGAGCCTTCCCATCCCCCCTGCCCATGAGAGCCCAGTACTGGCCATGGCTGGACAGCAGGCCGTGGGGCCTGAGGCTGCAGACTCGGTTGGCCATATGCACCCAAACACAGAACCACAGTGACCCTGAGACCATCAACATCTGCTGCTGGTGGTCACTAAGCTTGAGACCGCTTGTTACAGCAGCAGGAGGTGACGCATACAACTGTCAGCATCCACCCACCCTTCCAGGTCTCCTGCAGCCACCCTTGGGTGGTGCGGCCACTGTCTTCCACCAGCAGCCCTGCTTGGCCCCAGGGTATCGGTGTCAAGGGGCTCTAGTCCTGTGGCCCAGGCTGGCTCCCTCCCCAGCCACAGTCTCTGAGGCCTGCACCTGCTTTTGGTTCTTACCTGTACCCCACCTGGGCCTCCCTCACCCATGGCCTTTGCATGACAGGTCCTTCTGCCAGGCCAGGGGCCCCTCCTATCTCCCTTCCCTCTGTGGGGTCCTGGGGTGTGCAGCTCCAGCTCTTGCATGCCTGATGTCCACTCTAGGCCCCTGCTTCTCAGGGGAAGGTCCTCCACATACAGCGATGGGGTCCAGATCCCCAGGCAAAGGGGTATCAGGTGGACACATGGCCGTGCCCCTCAGCAGCGAGCCCTGGGAACTGGCTCTTGAGCAGACACTTAGCTGAGCAGCCCACGTAGGTGCTCTGCTCACTCACTGCCTCCCCTCCTCAGTGCAGGAAGCTGGCCTCCTCCACCCGATGGTCAGTGCAGTGTGGACTCAAGTCCCACTGATAACTGGTGTCCAAGGGAGGGCACGGCTGCCTGTGCCTGTGCACTGAGCTGATGGCATATCACCAAGTTGCCTAGGCTGGATTCTTGTGATCCTCCTGCCTCAGCCTCCTAGGGTGCTAGGATTACAGGTGTGCGCCACTGTGCCTGAGCCCAAGGCTTTCCTGAGGGAACTACATTTAGAATGCTATAATGAAATGCAACAAAAATGCACTTAAATCCTTCAGGCCAGAAGCAGACATGTTGCTGATAACACTCAGTGGCTCCTCCCAGGCTGCAGGCGGGGGACCACGGGTTCAGCATGGGCTGCACACACCAACCTGGCCTGCAGGGGGCTCCTGATCACCCTTCCTGTTCCCTCTGTGGTTCTGCAGGGCTCAGTCACTGGCCAGAGTCTCAGGTCTGTGCGCAGCCCAGGTGGCTGACAGACAGCCCTGCTGCCCAAGCTGTGGGCTGTCAGTGGGCAGTGCCTCTCCCTGCCCCGGGGGGTGCAGCTCCCCTCTGAGGCTGTAGCTGCTCGTGCAGTTTGCTTTCTGGGGTGATGCAGGAGCCTGCGGTCCTGTTGTCTTGCTGAGGCCATTACAACGCTGTGGTCAAACTGTCAATTGCACTGCACAGGAAGGAGTCAAGGGGGGCTGTGTCCCTTGGTGCATGCAACACCAGCTGGATCTTCTGTGTGCAGGCGACTGGGTGAGCTCTGCTGGGGCAAAGTGGTCCCTGGGGCCTGTCCCCAGGGAGCCTGGAGGGGACACGAATAGAATTGTGACAGTCAACCCACGTGGCACTCAGGGAGGCTGAGGCAGGGGGTGGAGCCCAGCCCGGGCAACTTCACAACATAGCAGGACCATGTCTCAAAATAAAAAAACATTAAAAGGGATAGGGATGTAAGTTAGTGCCGAGGCCCTGGGTTCAAGTCCCAGTATCTCTCTCTAAAAGGCCATGGGGGAGGACCAGAGCAGGGCGATGTCCCCACCTGGGTTTGAAGATTCCTGTGATTTGAATGAAGGTACAGCGCACTCCTCCTCCTCGGCTCTGCCTGGGTCTAGCTGCACAGCAGTGGCATTTGGGGGCGGCTGTCTTTCAGAATTCTCGATTCACAAACTCAGCGTGCACTTGAGCTGGGAGAGGACTGGTGGTCTCCGATCCCACGGGTTCAGCAGCGCCCAGGGTGCGCGTTTTCACCCAGCTCTCCTAGCCTGTGCTGCCGGCCCTGGCCCCAGACTTGCAGAGCCACTGGCCCTGCCCCAGCCCTTCAGCAGGAGTCCCCAGGCCTGAGCTGATCTGCTGCCTGCTTTGTAAATAGTTTCCTCAGAACATCTCCCTGGCCTTCTGTTGAGGAATTCTGCTGCTTTCTTGGCTGTCATTACTAGGAGGCTGGGACCAGCAGAGCCTACAGCATTATTCTTTGGCCCTTCATAGAGTGGTGAGTTGACTCTGCCCTGCTCGGCTGCCAACTCCCCTACCCTCCAGGCTCTTTTGTTCCGGATTTCCTAGTCCTCAGGCTGGTCTTGCTGCTTCCTAGGAAACAAAACAACTTGAGCCAACCCTGAGGCCCACGCCTGCCCAGAGTGTCCCGCTGGCCCACACGTTTTTCTCACATGGCACAGAGGAGTTAAGTGTCCCTCCTGTCTCAGAGAGTCCTCCAAGTCACTCTTCCTGGGCCTGCTTCCTTCACCATAGGAGAGAATCCTCTGTTCACAGGGAAATTCCTCACAAATTCTCTGTGCGTCTGCAACTCTTCTCTTATTTTTGGAGCTGGTGTCCTCCTCCAGGCAGTCACCCTCTGCCCAGTCCACATTGAGAATGCCACTCTCGCCTCTCTGCTGCCATCTGATGGTGCCGTGGTATTGGGCCACAGCAGGACCCAAGTCTTCAGAGCTCTTCCCATTCTCTGTCTTTTTTTTTTTTTGGCGGAACTGGGGATTGAACTCAGGCCCTTGAGCTTGCCAGGGAAGGGCTTATTCCACTGAGCCATCTCCCCAGCCCTATCTCTGCATTCTGCTTCTGTCTCTGGGCTGCTTCCTGCTCACCCCTCCGGCCCAACTTCGTAGGGGCTCAGATTCTGGCCTGGAGCCCTGCTTTTCTGCAGACTGCAGACACACATCTCCACCCAGGCCACCCTGCACTGCACACTGCGGGGTATCCGTGAGGATGACAGCAAGCT
The DNA here is from genome assembly GCA_004027165.1 of Ctenomys sociabilis. Taxonomy (NCBI): domain Eukaryota; kingdom Metazoa; phylum Chordata; class Mammalia; order Rodentia; family Ctenomyidae; genus Ctenomys; species Ctenomys sociabilis. The sequence continues at coordinate 29,184 of PVKA01001350.1, read as the reverse complement.
CTGCAGACTCACGCTCTAGACTTCTCACAGCGCAGGCCCAGCTGAAGCAGGAGCGCCCTGCCCCAGAGCTCAGTCCCGGCCCCAGGAGTCACCTGGTCTCCCCTCTGCCCGCTCAGAAGCCCCACGCTCATGTCACCTTTTCCTCCTCCTGGCCCAGGCCTCTCAAGCACGTCCCGTGGACCTGCGGCGCCTTCGTTCTGTGCTCAGGCCGACCCTCCCAGGACCTGCGTCGGAGCAGGCCTCACTCTGCTCACAGGCTTGCGGCACCTCCGTTTTGTCCAGGATTAAACCTCAAAGCCAATCCTGGCCTCGCCTGGCCACCCATCCCCAGGTCCTCAGGCTCCTATGCTCTTCTTTCTCAGTCTGAGTTCAGCCTCTGACCTTGAGCTCTATCCTGCCCTGCCCTGTGCCTCTGCATGCCCCCGTGACCGCACAGCTTCTCCGCGCACACCTGACCGTGAACCGCTCTCGCTCTGCCCTCCGGGGGTCCCTCCTGGTTACTTTCTCCCCAGTGTTTGCCCCTGCTCTGGGAGCTTTGCCGGCAGTGTTCCCAGCAGTGCTGGCACACTGCATGCCAGCGCACGTTTGCCGAATGAAGGACGGAACAAGGCTGTGACTTAGCCTGCTGGAGCCCACAGAGAGTACACAGGAGAGGCGGTCAGGACTGGGGTACTGTATGACTGCAGATACTGTACGTTGAGGGGACAGGGCTGGCCCGGGGACACAAGGAATGTCTTCCCTGAGGGGTGCTCAGTGCAGCTGCTGGAGTAGGGACAACTGCAGCCACTTAGGAGGGTTCTCACAGGTCACGTGTCCTACTCCTGTCCCTAGCCTGGGCTCTGAGAAGTGCCGCCCCAGGGACCAGCTCCCTCTGAGCCGGTCCCTGTGAGCACCTCGCTCACAACCACAGGTGGACACGACTCACTCTGAGGACCATGTCACAAGGGACATCGCCAGGGGCCAGAGAGGTTCCCAAAGCTTGCCTTACACTTAGGATGCAAGAGCCGCTGAGGATGACCACGCCCACAGCCTACCTCCCAGCTCTGCAGTTGCCACTGTCCAATCAGGAGCCACTGCACCCACTGAGCAGCCGTCCCTGCCAAGCTGACCTCCCAGGGAGGCTGCTGCCAACCCAGGCCGGTGCTGCAGCTCTGTACCGTGCACAGGGAGTCAGGCGGAGCTAAGCTGTGTGTCCCTAGGTCCCCGGACACCGGAGGCTCAGGAAGGCAGTGCTCAGAACTGCTGACACCGCACCGGGACCTAGGAATGGTGGGAGTTGGGACCTGAGCTGGAGGGGCAGACTGAGTCCTGTCCGTCTCAGGCACTTTCTGGACATGACCTTGAGCAGCTCTCCCCTCACTTTAGGAGGAGAAACCAAAGCTCAGCGCCTTTACCCTGGCTGCCGGAATTTTTCCACAGGATCAAAGAGCATCAGGATGAGAAAAAAACTAAGCCTCTGAGGAAAGATGCGGAATAAATCTGAGCTCTTAGTCTGGGCATGGCCAGCTGGGAACACGACAGTCACCTAGGCTCCACCTTTGGCGTTGTCTCTCTCTGCAGCACATGGTTCTAGAAACTTCCAACTTCAGAGAAGTTAAGAGCAGAACAGCAGTAAACACCCATATCCCTCTCAACTTTTCGCCCATATCACCAAAGGTCTGTGTATTCCAGGCAATTCCTGTCCACCCTGCACAAACACATGTATGCATGCACGCAGGCAGGCACCTCTTGGAAGCCCTGGGAATCGGCCTGTCTTCTCAGCCCCTCACTTCAACCACAATGTCATGATAATGCCTAAGACGAGTAATTCACTATCATTTGATGTACAGTCACAACTCGAATCTTCCAGTTATTCCACAATATCCTTTTTAGAGTTTAAAAAGTCTAGGGTCCAGCCAAGGCTCGTAACTAGAAGCATTCCCCCACCTACTTGCACTACTTTTCCCCCTGTGACCCTGAGATTGTCTTGGTGAAGTTGAGGGCTCTGTCATGCACTGTCCCTGATGGCTGCCTGCCAGTTAGATGTGGGCAGGGCTCTGTGGTCAGGGCGGGCCTTCCCTGTACATATGGCCAGGCAGGAGGCATGGGAGGCGCAGGAGGGAGCTTTTTCCTCGCGAGTGCAGCCTGGCCGATCGTGGGCTGGGGCAGCACCAGGCCTGCAAGGCTCATTTCCTCTCTGTCATTAAGACTCTCAGGAAGGGCCCTCTGGGGAAGGGGGTCTGGGTCCTGGGCAGTCTCTCAGTGTGGTTCGTGTGGTGCTGACTTTCCAGAAGGGCCAGCTGTGCTGCCAGTTAGCCAGGGAAAACCAGCTCCTGGAGGTCTCAGACCCTCATCCAAAGTCCTGGCCAGAGGAAGGCCTCCCTAGTCACTGTCAGGATGAGACCGTCACTCGGGCCCTGGGGCAGCTCGGGTGGGCACCCAGACCTGGGGCTGGCAGTTTCCTGGGAAGGCCACACCTGCCACAGGCCTTTAGGCAAGGACATGCCCACTGCGCACACAGAAGGTGTGAGAGTCAGGGTGCACTGATGCTGAAAAAGGCTCTGGTTCACAAGACCCGGGCAGCAGCCTAAGCAGGGGCCGCAGCCGGTTCTGTTCCTCAGGTCTCAGCTTCCTCATCTGCAGAGTGGGCACCTGGCTTATAGGACTCTTCTTTCCCTGTTGGACAAATGACTGTGCTGCTTGGGAGGGCAGCTTGGGGGATGCCCTGCCTCACCCCTACCCTCCTCTGCTTCCTTCCACTTCAGCGGGAATGATGGGATCTATGCCCTGCCAGAGCCAACTGGAGCTCCTGGCCCAAGACGGAAGAATTCAGGGCATCCCGGAGAGAGGGCGGTGGGCAGCCTGAACCAGGAAACCACAGCAAGAGCAGCCCTGCACGCAGATGTTGAGAACACAGCCTGAGAAGTCACCATCTGCTTTGGCTTGGGAGCCCGAGAGCCCACCCTAGATACCCAGTGCCCTGGCAGCTGGGCTGGCCTGGGATCCGACCAGGAGAACAGCGAGGCTGGTGCATGGACCTCGCTCCCTTCCTCTCCCCAGGATCCCCGTCCTTTGCAAGGTGACTTGGTTGCCTGTCCCAACAGACACCTGCACCAGCATGCGCACATACACCGGCACACAGTACCTGCGGCAGGTGGAGCACACTCCTGGCTCCTCTTTCTGGGCATCACTTGACCTGCTCCAGCCAACTGAAAGACAGAACAGCCACGTGCCAACCCGCGCCAGACCACAGATTTGTTTTTGAACCGCTGCCCTCCCCACAGGACACGTGGGCCGTAGACTACCTTGCTACCCGTGCGAGGGCCATCTGGGTTGCACTGGTCACATAGTGCCAGGAAGGGGTGAGAGGCCCCTATGGCCTGACCTCAGGTCACGCACAGAAGTGAGCAGGGCTTCTTCAGCCCTCCAGGGGCAGCACTGCTTGATGCAATCTGCAGGCTGCGGGGCTGGGCTGCTCAGTGTGGGGGAGAAGCTATCTATGTCCCTCTTTATCTGCGGGATTAGGAACACAGGTTGGCCAGAACCTTTGTCCATCAAGTCAGGCCTCCGACGGCTCTGGAGGGAGTCTGCTATGCATCAAACTCTGGCCTGAACCTGTGGTCTTTATTTTTCTTTTGGTGGAACTGGGGATTGAACTAAGGCCCTTATGCTTGCCAGGGAAGCACTTATTCCACTGAGCCACCTCCCCGGCTGGCCTGAGCCTGTGGCACATGTCCCGTCCTCTTTTAGGCTTGGTGACTCTCTGGGTGGCCCAGCGGGACCACTGTAGGTGCTGGGGGAAGGGAGGCTGCGGGGATCAGGTCTGGGCTCGGGAGCAGCCCCAGACTCGAGTTCCAACTCTGCCACCTGTGAGCAGGTGACACCGCAAAGCTCTCATCCTCCTAGGTCCTCGGTCTGGGACCTGGGGTGGTAACGTGGAGCAGGGCACACAGTGAGTCACGGGAGGAGGCTGCCGCGGCACAGGCAGGGCTCTGATCCAAAGCCTGTGTGTGCCGCTTGGAGAGGCACTGACCGCGTTAGCCCAGGGGATTTTGTAGGAAGGACCTGGAGGCTGCTCTCACAGGTGTGTTCCAGGGTTCAGGGTCCCCAGGACTTGGGACCCCTCCTCTCCTGGCTGCCTCTTGCCCTTCCGTCAGAAGGCTCAGAAGGCGGCTAACTTTGATAAACACTGCCAGGCAAGCATGCACAGGAAGGACCGTTCTGCTTGGGGTGTCATGGCCACTCCTGTGGGCCTCTCTGTGGCTGTGTCTGAATTCAAGATCGTCCTGGAAGCTCAGTACCTCCAAAGGCGCATGCCTAGGTCGCTGAGTCTTCAGAGAGATGACCTTGGGAAGCGTTACCTACTCCATGCGACAAGGACCTTGCCCTAGAACCACGAGGGAGGGGCCACGTGACACCAGAAGCCGGGGCACTGGAGAACACTGGAGGCCAGCTACAACGGCAATGGATTTCCCACATGAACTCCCCCAGTTCAGTAATGTTCAACCCCATGTGCACAGGACCTCCATGCTCATGAACAAGGGCTGTGGGACCCCCCCAAGTGCACGGGGTCTCCATGATGCTGAGCAGGGGCCCTGGGACGCAGAGAGGAGGCACGCACTGTCTGGGGCTGACCCTGACGCTCCAAGTGAGGGCGTCTCAAATGCGGGGAACTTTCCCCGGCAAAGCCCTGAAGCATTTGCTGCGACAGCCTTGTGGCCAAAGCCTGGGGGAGCCAGGCGCTGATGGTGCACTTTGCTCCACGGAGACAGGAAAAGGCGCAACTTCTGGAAACCACAGGAGGCGGAAGGGAGCCTGCACGACACGCCCTTCCTCCCCTTGTCCAGGCCTGCACTGAGTCAGGGTAGGAGTGCCTGACTAAGCCGGCTGTCTTGGGGGTCAGGGGATGGGGCCGAGGGTCCCCCTTTGGCAAGAATGCCCAAGGGGCAGGGAGTGTCCAGAGGCTGCTCTGCCCAATGTCATCGATCGCAAGCATCCCATACACCTTGCCCAAACTGGAGACAGAACAGTGCAGAAGGAACCAGAGACCAAGGTCATGGGCAGAGTCCTGCTTTTTAACAGAGAACCTCCAAACTGCAGAGGTTTGAGCCAGAAGATGGGGAGTATGGAGACCTGGCAGGCTGACATGGGTCGGGATGACGTCACGTGGCTCAGCCTGTAGAAGGAGCATCAGAGCCAGCCCCGAGAGGGCCAGCAGATGGCGCACTTGATGACACAACTCTCCAGTGCCTTGTTAAACATTTCCTAACCTTTTCAAAGCAACAGTCAAATTCTGGTTTTCTGATAACAGATGATAAACCGATCTCACATGATGCCTGCGGTCCAGGACAGTCCATGTTGACATTTAAGGAATGTCACATTAAAAAAAAAAGGGACTACTGCCAGAAACATCCCAGCACTGCCAATGGGACATGCAAATGCCCTTCCATCCTGCAATGAAACCCACACCAGCCCTACCCTTGGCTTGGCCCCCAGGGGTTGTGGCCAGTGATGGCCACTGAGGCAATGGCCAGAGATCCAGCCTTGGGAGCTGCCACTGCCCTCCCTGAAGGGAAGAGATGCTCGGATCGCGAGCTGGGGGCTCAGCGTGAGTATCCCGGACTCTGCAGCTTAGCTCTGCCACCTCCAGCATCTAGGACTGGGCGCAACCAGGGTGAAAAGCCACCCCACCTTGAGACTTTGCGCTTCTGGCCCCCTCCCCATGGAAGACCTCTGAGGGCTAGGAGCAGGGCCGTGGCATGCACCCCAGGCCCTGTCTCATTGCCATGGTGCCCAGCTCCCTCCTGCATCTTGCTGACCACAGTAGCAATGTGTGGCAGCCAGCAGGGTTCACCTGGTGCCCCCACTCTGGGCTGCACAGCTGGCACGAGCTGCAGGATGCCCCACCCGAGCCCACACCTGCTCCGGAACCACCACAGTGCTGGGGAGGCAAGGCTCCCCTCAGTGCCTCAGGCCAAAGGGAAGCTCCGGCCTCTCCCCTGAGGGGACCACACCCTGCCCGACCTCTAGGGGAAGTGAAGTGAGAGGTGAGGAGGGAAGAAGCCAAGGTCATGGGAGCTCCCACCTGTCCTTGGCAGCACAGATAGCAGTGCTGAACCCCAGAGCAGAGGGGGCTTCGGGCTCCACTACCTCCCACTCTTGCTCGGCTCAGTGGAACAGGACAGGAGGGGATGGGGCCCCATCACACTTGCTGTCTGGAGCCCAGAGCCTGACAGCCCGCAGCGTGGCGCCTTCTGTTGAGACAGGGAGAGTACAGAGGGCTGGGCCTCGCTGGAGCCTCACAGGATGCTTGGCGGCCCTGACCCCAGCCACCTCCCGGGAGGGGCATGAGCACCCCAGGGGCTCTTGATCTCCCCTCTCGCCTGTCTCGGGGCTGGAAAGCAGAAGGCCTGGAGAACTGCTAGGTGCTGGGCCACCACATGCCCGTGCGCGTGCGTGTGTACGCGCACGGGTGCTCACTGCACATCTACTGTGAGTCCTGGTCTGTTGCACAGGAAGCTACGTGGGTCACAAGAGGCCTGGGCTGGCAGGCACAGCCTGGATCCAGCCTGTGGTTGTGGACATGAACTCTGGACCCTCATGCTAGGCACAAGGTCCAGCCCGAGCCATACCACCCCAGAGACCCTGGGTACCTGCTCCGGGGTCAGATGGGCAGCGGAGACCATGTTCCTGTGTCCTTGGTGGGAGGAAAAGTAACCCCCTGCTGCAGGGCAAGTCTCCCAGCCTCAGGCCCAACAGGAAGTCAGTGTGGGGCTGCCAGAGCCCTGAGGGGGAATGGGGTGTGGCCTCTGGTTCTGGGGCTGTGACTCAGGCGGGAAAGCTCTGACACCCAAGCTGAGTAGCAGTGCAGCAGCTCAGGGCAGGTGGGGGGCAGGGAGCCTGCACGGGAGAGGGAAGCACCGCCAGTCCCCGTCCTCCAGCCTGGGCCTCCAGAAAGCTGGGACCCTGCCCAGGGCTGCGGAGCCCCATCTTAGGGAGAGCAAGGGAACAGGGCTTCCTCAGGGCACCTACCCCTCCTGCTTGGTGGCACCTGTGCAGTGCCAAGGCCAAAGCCCAGCCAGCCCTACAGGAAGCTCCTGGAGGGGGTGAGCAGCCAGCAGCTCAGCCTCCGTGCATCCAGCCATGGCACATTGGGTAGGGGGTGGGGTACAGGAGCCTGATACACACAGGACAGCGGGGGCTGAAGGAGGAAGACAGGAAAACTGGTTGGGTGTGAGGTAAGAAAGCAGAGCCCTGGGAGATAGAAGGAAAAGTGGTGGGGAAGGAAAAGCTGGTGCAGAAAGTGCAGGGCGGGCACCCCTCGGGCTGGGCCAAGCTACCCCTTGGTGGTGCAAAGAACACTACAGAAAAGGGAGGTTTCCAAAGTGAAGGACAACCAAGGACACTCTGCAAGTCAGTGCTCCCGCACAGCTCTACGTGGGAACCCTTGTAACTTCCGGTTCTGAGACAGGGTTTCCCCACATTGCCCAGGTGGCATTTGTGATCTTCCTGCCTCAGGCTCCCTCTGCGCAGGGCTTCCAGGTGTGTGCCACTGAGCCTGGCTGGACCTGGACCTTAGCCACTGGCTGCTTTGCGTGTCCAGCCGCAGTGCCCAGCTTGAAGCCCAGCTTCACTCTGGCCCTCCCTGTGGGTCGCAGATCTTCAGCTCTCTGCTGACATTTAATACAAGCTACTTAGAGCTGGGAAGGCAGGGGGCTGTCCAGTGCTGGCAGCTGAGCCAGGGGCACCTTGCTGCTCATCGTGTATCTGATGAGGCACTGAGATCCAGCCAGTGAAGAGAACGCCCAGCACCCGGCAAAGCAGCAGACGACACGGCCAGAGCCCGGGCCAGGCCCTGCAGACATTTCTCCAAAGATGGTACCTGAGGCAGTGGCAGGTCCACACCACACCCAGATGCTACTTCTTGCTTTAGGGACCCCAGATGACCTGTGGCAGTATGACACAGGCAGCTGCAGCTTGCATAGTTGGAGGATGTGGAAAATGGACAGCGGCTGTGGAAAACAGCACACAGGCTCCTCAGGAGCATGACAATGATTTGGGGGGGGGGCAGTGCCTGGGTGTGATCCCAGCACTTGGTGGCCAGAGGCAGGAGGATCACTTCGAATTGGAGGGCAGCCTAGGTACCATAGTGAGATCAAGGCCAGCCTGAGCTGCATAGCGAGACCCTGTCTCCCCCAAATAAAACAAGCAAAAAGGAAACATTAAAATGGACCCCTTCCCGCCTGCAAGGCCACTTCTGGCTGTAGGCCCCAGAGAACTGAACAGCGTCTTGAAGCATTCACAGCAGTGTTAGGAGACCTCAAAAGCAAACAAGCTGAACATCCACTGATAGGTAAGCAATCGCTGAGTGAATAAATCGCGGCACATCCACACGATGGAATTACTTGCTCCTAAAGAGGACAATGAGGCGCCTCCCACCATACCCTTGAGCATATTAGGCTACACGGCCTGAGCCAATCACGGAGAGGCAAACCCAGTACAGCTCCCCCTGTAGGAAGTGCGGAGGAGCGGTGGGGGAGAAGAGTTGGGTGGGGCTGGAGCTCCCATTCTGCAAGATGCAAGGAGGCGGGGGAGGGGGATAGGAAGAAGGCTGAGTGTGTGCAACACCGCGCTGTGCACGTAAGATCGTAAGCGTTATGCCATGTGGCTTTTAGCACAGTAACAAAAAAAAAAGAAAGTACAGACGTCATTTAATTAACCAGCACTGCCCCCCTCCGCGTTTATGTAGCTAGGCGTTTAAGCGATATCAGTAAACCTGGCAGAGGTCTGCCGAGTGTTCCAGCTGTCATGGTTCACTCCCAGCCAGGGGTCCTGGGAACTCTCTCCAGCCCAGTCCTACAGGTGGGTTTCCAGAAAGCCCCCATTCCTGGTGGAAGGGACGTCGTTTATCGTGGAGGAGGCTGAGTACAATTATGCTTCTTTCCGGCAGGGGCTCTGCTGGGGCATTTCTGCTGGCTGGGGTGTGGCCCGGACTGTGGCACACTGTCCACGGAGTGGACCGAAGAGAGACCTCAGGCCAGGCTGGTCTTGGGGCTGCCTAGTGCTTCCTGCTAAGGGGGCCTCATGGTGGTTCTCCCGACTTCCAGGTATTCCTACGTGGGGAGTGAATGCGGAACACATCTGCTTCAGTGTAACTTATATCCCTGTGCCAGCACTGTGAAGGGCCTCGACCCACGAGCCACGCACAGGACGTGGCTCACGGGGCCGGGACCCTCCAAGTCTGAGTACCGGGAGCTGAGGCTGGGGCTCCGGGGCGCACGCAGGGCCTGGGCTCAGTCCCAGCCCTGAGGCAGCTCAGCCTTTCAACTCCCGGAATTCCAAGGAGATGAGTGCCCCGGGGACAGGTGGCAGGACCTGGGGCCTCTGCACGCCTGGGCTATGCGCTTCCAGGCAGCTCCTACTGAGCCTACTGCTGTCTCCAGAGACAAGGAGCCCATTGGGTCGCTCTGCTGCGCGGCTGTTTGAGCATGTGGGACATCGGGCTCTGCGGCTGCTCCTGACCCCGCACTCTGCTCTAGGGAACAGGCTCCCCTTCTTCCCATTCGCCCTTGGGGTGTGAGCTTCAGGCTAATGCACTGCTCCGTAGGCAGCCTCGGTGACCGCGCCCGCTGTGCGAAGACGCCGAGGCCAAGGCCTGCCGGCTGGTGGGCAGACAGCATTCGCTGCCGCCCCCATCATCCACATCCAGCCCAGTTTAGAGGCATCTCCTGAGACGGTGGAGCACGCAGAAGCCAGAGATCTCTGTGCTTGGCCTCAGGTGGTGGACAGCGGTCAGCAACGCCCAGCCTATGTTTTCCAGCCCAAAAGCCAAGGGCAGTTTTTACATAGTTAAACATGTGGAAGAAAGAAGCCCAAAGGGGGATGTCAGCGTCCATAAATGAAATCTTGCGGGTCTGGGGTCATGCTGGCTATGCCGAGACACCAGAGAAGGGCCGCTCCTGGAGCAGACAGCGCCTCCTTGTGGCCGGGAGGTCAAGGTGCCGGGTCAAGGTGCCACAGGAGGCCTTTCTCCTCGAAGTGCAGACAGCCTCCTTCTTGCTGGCTCCCCGTGTGGCACAGGAAGAACTCTGGTCCTGCTCATAAAGGCACAGCTCTCACCGTGGGGCTCTGCCTTCAGCACCCCACCTAGTCTGGCCACCTCCCCTAAGTCCCACTTCTCAATGTCACTACACAGGAGATGAGGGCTGGGATGTAAGACGGTGGGGGACACCAACATACAGGCCACCACTGTCTGTTGCTTTCACACTACAGGGATGAGGAAGAGTCCAGGGGCTCCTCACCTCACGATGGGGCTACGTCCCCTGCAGCCCAACGTAGTCTAAGATCACCTTAAGCTGATCACGCACTTGATGTTCAGCTCGATGCACCATAGGGCTGAAAACCACATCCCAAACCGCGATCTACAGCCAGAGAAATGGCGCTGCCTGCAAGCTGAGGACCGGCACTAGCTGGTCTGCCTCGCAGGACTGCAGCTCCCAGCCTGGCAGAGCTCATCCCTGTCCAGGCACCCAAGCGCCGGCTCTGCGCCACACTCCTCCTTCCCATACCCCGTATCGCCGGCATGCACCCTCCCTGTTTTCCGGGCCCAGCTGTAGGCCTGTACCTCTGCACTTCAGGGAGGTGGGGCGACCTGTGCAAAGGTCTCGGCACCGTCTCCACACCTGTTCTCGATCACTGGCTTGCTGTCTTTCCGGTCAGCTTAGGGATTCTGTAGTTTTTCTCTTACGAGATCATAGCTTCCCTTTTGGGGATTTGGCATGCTAATCCACTCTATAACTGATACCCAGAAGGCAGGCTGTTTCAGTGGGCTGGGTCAGCAGTGTGCAGTCCAGCCCTGTTCGGAACCTCACAGAGGGGGAGGGAGGCAAGCCACAAAGGTGTGCTCCCCTGGGCTGGCTTTTGCCAGGAAGGGGCATGAGGCTATGACAGAGGGTGTGGCGTTGGTGTGTGCTCCAGAGCATCCCACTGACACTTTATGCAAAGTCTCCAAATGCTCAAGACTGGCCAAGCAGAAAGGCAGAGTCGGCTTCCACACTCGACTATGGTCTCCTGGAGAACCGCGCTGAAGGCTCTGGGGGGATGTGTTGCCACAGCCCGAGGTCTGAAATAGCTCTGCCATGAGTCATGGAAGCGGAGGGACAGCGGAGGCAGCATCAGCCCATGGCAGGGAAAGGGGCTCCAAAGAGCAAGGTCCTCTTCGGGCCGTCCCTTCCTCTCAGAGGTCTGGGGAACACAGCAGGGACTGTGGCCCGGCACGTGGCCTGTGGCACCCCGCTGGGGTGCTGGGCATTTGTCACTGAGAACCACCGTCACGTACAGATGGCAGGTGGGTGCTTCTGGTGGGACGTGTGTGTCTCCCTGTAGGGCGGGCTATGCAGCTGAGCGCTGACTAAATGTCCTGGGTAGAACAGGTTCTTTGCCAAGGAGAAGCCAAACCGTTCAGTGTCTTTCTATTTCCTGCCAACAGCACTTAGTTTTAAAGCCGTAAGTCAACACTAGTATTGTAAAAATACCACCAAACCAAACCCCCCACATCAGGAGTTGCTGGTGGACAGGAAGCTTCCCGTCGATGACCAAGCACAGGACCAAGGAAGGCCCCGCAGAGCTGGAATGCTGTTGGCTCTGCAGCTCTGGCAGCCAGACACAACCTGTATATGATGGGATGGGGCTGTGTTCCAATAAAATTTTATTTACAAAAGCAAGAGGTGGGCCAGATTTGACTCTTAGGCTGACCCTGATCTATCATCACGCACAAGAAAGGAACACCCGTCATAATGAGTCAGACAAGTGCAAGTCCTTACCATGCCCACGGAACTTCCTGTTCTCATGTAGCTTGGCCTCTGCTGGTGCCCAAGCCACATCCCTGTTCCTTCCAAAGTCCGAAAGGAACTTTCTGGCCAGGTTACTCCCATGACGCCCACAGAGGCGATGGGGAGGGGGAGCAGTGGATGCTGGGGACCGGCCCTGGGTGCCTTGCTCTACTTTGCTGGTAATCCTGGCTTCCCACTGGATGGTGGGGCTGCTTAATCTCTTCCGGAATGAGCACTGCAAAGACGTCCTCCAGCCGCCCTGCGATGCTGCTTGCCGCAGAGCTGGGGACAGCTGGCCGCGCTACTTGGGCTGTACCGCTAAAGCCGCGCTATTTTGAGACTCTTTTTTCCTCATTTATTTTTGATTCCAGTTGCTCACACAGACTGTGTGCTCTTTCTCTCTCCTATGCCAGATTAAGTGAGCATAGTATTTTAAACCTTGTCTCTGTTGCCTCCTGACCAGTGCAGAGAGCCTGGGGCCCAGGAGGGGCCACCTGCCTTTCCCTCAAACCCTGGGGCATGGTGTGAGGTGGCCCGGCCTTAGCAGGGCAGGGGTTTGCCTTCCTGGGTGTGGCACCCTGTGCAGGTGGGGTGCAAGGACATCGAGGAAAGGTCACCCAAGGGCTGTGGGTGGAGGAGCCGAAGGGTGTCCTTAAGGAGCAGTGCTGACCCAGGCTGCTGTGTGGGGGTCCCTGGAGCCATCCTGAGGCCTTGCGGAAGGGCTGCCACCTGTGTCCAGCCCCCCCACCTTTTTGCCCTGAGCTATATCCCAAGCTCTTTATAAAACTGTACTTTTACATTTTGAAACAGGAGCTTGCTAAGCTGTCTAGATGGGGCTTGAACTTGTGATCCTCCTGTCTCAGCTTTCCTAAATGCTGGGATCAAGGGCATGCGCCACCATGACTGGCTCAAGCTCTTCACTCCTGCCCTCAATCCCATGAGGCTCTGCCTCTCAGTAGCTACAGATGACAAGTATGAAAGTGGAGGCTCACAGAAGTGAGGGTAGTGTGGTTTGGCCATCTGGTGAGCAGTGGTTCTGGAAGCCCCCGCCCCCCTGCAAAATCCCCCACAGTTTTGGATGTCATCAGGAAAGCCTGGGACAAACAGAAGTTTGGTCAGGGGCCTCCTGGGGAGTGAGCTGAGTTGTGAGGAGACTGCATGGTCCTCGTGTGAGCTGGCCAGCCTGGCTCAGGGGAGGACTGGAGGGGACCAGGGTGGATGAATCTGGGACAAGGGGCCTCAGAGGGCAGGAGTGCACGTGGCCCTGCTGTCACCTCTCCGGACAGGGGAGTTCCTGCATGGCGTGGCCATGTCCACAGCTGGGAGGTCACTGAGGTCCTTTTTCCGGGACCCTCCCCTCCTCCTGTGTTGCAGGACCGTGGCAGGTGTAGCTCCCTGTGCATGGGTGGCCCTGATCTCACCTCCAGAGAGGCTGCCCATCACCTCTCTGAGGAACGCTCACCCCATCAGGCCTTACTGATTGCTGAGCCCCAGAGGATGGCAGCAGAATCTGTGCCACTTCCTGCTGAGCCCCTTGTGCAGGGACAGCGCCTGGCTGCTCAGTGGCCTCCAGGATGCCTCTGCTGAGCAGGAACACACGCAGCATGCTCTGCACAAGCGGCCTCTGGCTTCAGACAACACGGACTCCAGCAGGGCAGAGGGAAGCAGCGCAACGGGAGGCTGTGTTCCTGCAGCTTCCCAGGGAGCAGGGGTGTCCTGGGCCTCCACACCGCCTCTGGGCCCGAGAGCTCTCTGGGTGCTGCTCCACGTCACAGTCTCTGCTGGGAGCCTGGCCCCCGTGGGCACCGCAAGCTCACAGAGCACTCAGACGTCTCACTGTGCACAGGCACACACACTCAGGGAAACACGCATACACGGTCTCCACCACCATCAGCTCTGCCATCTTCACCCAACACCACCAGCTCCATCTCCACCAACTCTGCCTCCACTTCCCAAACCCACAATCTCCAGCCCCTAACACTCCCTTGTGTTTGCACCCCAACACCAGTCTGTGCCTCACCATCTCTACCTGTGACACCACCCTCCCCACCACCTTTTCGTATCTTCGCCTCTATGCGGCCTTCCACGGCCACCTTTCCCAACTCCACATGCGCCTTTGCCACCTCGGCCACCCCAGGCTGGCTCCTCTTCCTCTGGGAACCTCCTGCTCCCAACGCTCTGTTCTCAGTCTACTCCCCCAAGGGCCCCTGTAGCCTCGGCTCCCTCCTCCTTCTGGACATGAGTTCAGAGGAGGGGCTTTGGGAAGGCAGTTAGAGCATGGGACGCCCACTACGTTGGTGGATTGCCCGGTTCCTGAGCTGACTGATGAAGTGCAGGAGGGGATGTGCCTGGAATGGGCATCCCCTGTCCAGCCCCGTCTCTCCCTCTGGCTCTTTTCCTGCTCTCTCTGCTCCCCAGATGTCCAAGTTGAGCAGCTCTCCTCTGCCATGCTGTTACTGCCCTGGAGCCGGTCATGAACTGATACATCTGCAACCATGAAGCAACGTAAAGCCTTCCTACTTTAACAGAGTGGAGCAACACAGCACCCATGGGCCCATAGCCACACTTCCAGCCCATCCCTCCCCTGGGAACTGGGTGTCAGATTGGGACACAGGGTCTGTGACTTTTCCTTCTCACGCACACCTCCACTGCTTGCCTTGAATGCTCCTGCCTGGAGCCTGGCTGTCCACCTGTCACCAGAGCCCTGTTTCTGTTTCTACACATCCAATTTTGCACATCCGGCCTGTCTTCCACACCTCTCCCCCCTGCACCCCTGCTTGCCACTGTCCCCATGCACCTGGCCTCCAGCATACCTGTGGACCTCTTCTCCCTCTTGCTCCTCTGCCTGTGGCAGTGTCTGCCCTCTCTTCCATGGCTTTCCCAGGGCCTTCGCCAGCCTGGGCATCCTCTGCAGAGGCTGTGTCCCAGGCAGAGATAAGTCACCTGGCATTTTCTCAGTGGCTGCCCGGGGGGGGGGGAGGCCTGCACTTTCCACCAGAAACACGGGACCACCTGTAGCCTGAGAGCCACGCCCAAAGCGCACCCCTCTAGGAAGCGGAGAGCTGGGCAGGTCCAACGAAGCCAGCTTCCCTGTCATCCTCCTGCTGTCCCAACCCGTCCCAGACTTCCACAGCAACGTCTGGAGAAGAACACTGTCTTGACTTTCTGGTCTCAGTCTTTAGCTCTGCATGTGAGCTCAGCCCCCGAGCACTATTATTCCCAGGGAAGCCTTCTCTCCACCCAGCCCGCTAGGTGCGATGGGAGACGGCCTGCACCTGCCCACGTTCATTCTCCTCCTCCCTCCCCCTCAGTAAGGTGCATGACCTCTGACCCCGGGGCGAGCTGGGGATGGCTGGAGGCAGGAGGCAGGTGGCTCACCCAGGACCCCGTTGTTAGGGTTCTCGCACACGCCCTGCACACCTGGCTCCTGCTGAGGCCCTCTGGTCCGCGATCCGCCTGCTCCCCAGCCTGCTCCAGGCAGGACAGAAGCGCTGGCCTCCTCTTCACTGCTGGGACTGTGTTTCGTGTCCAGATACATGATTTGGGCTTGGTGGCGTGCATGCATGACCCAAGTCATAAGACGGAAGGCCAGTGACAGAAGGGTGAGACCCGCCAGCCAGGGACAGACAGAGCCAGAGCCAGATGGAGGAAGAGGACGCTGGGAGTCATGGGCCACTCCTGGGGAACCCGCGGGCCTCATCTGCCCTTCCCCAGAGCCCCCAGGAGAGGACGCGGAGCCTCCATGGAGGAACCCCAGGGCAGAGTGGATTCCAGGTCACTCTGCAGTTATTTTTTCTTCCAAACTAAATTTATATCCCCTTTTGGGAAAGTGTGTCAGAGTTCCTCCTATTACAGGAAGTTGATCAAGGGAGAGACCAGAATCCAGGCAGGACAGAGAGTTCCGGGACAGCCCCGGCGGGGTTCTAGAAAGGGTTTGGCTGGGGGTTCAACTGGTCACACTACACACACACACACACACACACACACACACACACACACGATTCCTATGGGCACACGCCCACACACAAGTGCACACACACAGGTCTCTCCACCCACCCCACAGGCTTCGGGCTGTTTACCTACACAAAGACACTCCCGTGCGGGTCTTGCCTTATGCAGCACTGGAGCGTTCTGCCAGTGGATGTGACCTGGGGCTGTCCCAGGCCACCTCTGGCAGACTCCTGCTGCTGTGACAAAGCCACGCTGGCACCCACAAGCCACACCCCACTGCACACACTGTGCTACCACCCTGTAGCATCTCCAGCCCCTCCCGGCCGTGTCCAGTTGCATAGCCTGGGCAGAAGCGACACGGGTCCTGGATAATCAAGGGCTGCTGAGGGCGGGCTGGGGTTCCTGGAGATGCTGATGGCAGAGCAACAGTGATGCCTGCGCAGGGCCTGCACGATGCCTGCACCCACCACAAGGGATAAGGAAAATGCTGAGTCTCTGCCCCAGGCCAGAGTGAGACTTCCAGGGAGCCAAAGTGAGGATGAGACCCAGAGCCTGATTCGGCCAGTGGGGGAGTGGAGGATGCCAGGGCCGGGGGACGATAGGTGGGGTGACTCCTGGCCGCCGTCAGGGCTTCCTGGGTGGAGGGGCTGGGCTCTGACTGCTGGCACCCAGGGTGGGAGGAGGGCGAGGCCAGCACCCTCATTTCTGAGATGGGCGATTTTACTGGGAGGTCGCTACACAGCGACTTGGTGGCCTCTGTGCCATCAAGCAAATGGCTCTCAGTGACTCAATGCCGATCCCACGTATGGTTGGGTCCCTCTCTCTGGAGCTTGGGACTCGCCCACATCGGGGGTGACCTTCCAGGGTCAGGAAGCCTGTCTGAGAAGGGGGTGTTGCCACAGTGCCCATGGGACGCCAGCTCCCTACTCGCAGAGGGAGCTGCTTACTCCTCACTTGGTTGTGTCTAACACAGTGCTTGGCAGCCGCTCCCCACGGCCTGGAGCCTACCTGACCGCACTTACTAGCAAGCAGGAGCCATGTTAAAAGCTGGGGCACAGACCCGGTTCTATCCACAAAGTGGAGGTCAGACGCCTGGAAGGAATGCCTGCTCGGCAGCCCTGTCTGAACTGTTGCCTCTGGCTCTAGGGGCACTCAGAACATAGCCCCCAGGTGCCCATCCCCAAGTCTCCCAGGCATGAGTCCACACCTCCACGGGGAAGCACAGGCTGGCATCCCAAGAAGGACCCGCCCTGAGGACCTCACTTGTCCTAGTGGTTTGCTGTATCCAGTCTCACTGCATGGGGCCCTCTGGCTGCCTTCCTGGGCCACTGAGTTCCCTGAATTGCCAGGAAGTGGGGCTCCCTTGCCCTTGAGCAGAAGGTGGCAGAGATCTCATACTGGGCCCCACTCCTGGCACCAGGCTGAGAACTCAGCCCCAGCTCTGGGTCCAGAGATGGAGTCTATGAGCTGCAGCCCAACGGGGCTCCGCTCCACGCCCTTCCACATCCACCAACCCACCCTCGGCTTCGGCCAGCTGTACTCCACATGCAGGACAGAGAGGTTTCTGACATAGCGTCAGGGTTGGGGGTGTCGACACACATCCTCAATGGGGACATCCAGGCCCTGACCCTCGGAGCCTGCGACCATGACCTCGTTTGGCCAAGGGCTTTTGCAACGGCTTAGGTAAGAACACGGCAGCACAATCACCGTGGCTAGAGTGGGCTCTCCCTCCGACGTCAATGATCCTGTAAGAAGAGGGGACAGGCACGGGGGATGATGGAGATGGCATGTCTACCAGGGACACCAGGGACTGTGACAGCCACCAGAGCCACTGAGCCCAGAGACCCCTCCTCCGCGCTTTCATCCCCTCCAAGAATCTAGCCCTGCCCACTGGACTTCCAGCGTCTGGGACTGCGAGAGAGCGGGGCTGTCGGGAGCCGTGACGTCTGTGGTTCGGAGGCTCATGCAGTGGCCAAGGGGCACGTCCCAGGCCCCCCAGCAGGCGACTGAGACAGTGGCTAGGACTGAGCCCTGTGCCTGCAGTGCTCTTCCTTGGACACCCATTCCTCCTAGTTACTACACGTCAGGTACGACTAGGTAGCAACGTGAGCCGAATACTACCACGGGAATTTCTTAAAGCATACGGACTGCTCCTTTCCACTCATTTTCACTTAATATCTTCAGCCATGGCAGATGGGGAGTCACCGCGACGGGGATGCGGATGATCAGGCGCTGTCCTAGCCCACGGCCCCCTCACGCTCGCGGCTGCATGAAGGCCAGGTGCCACCGTCTTCTGGGGGAACTAGCCCACCCTGGGGGTCTCATCTTGGGGGGGGACTACAGGACTTTCTGCAACAATCCCTGAGTTCTCACTGGTGGCCCAGGCACTGGGGCTCCTCCTTGCTCTCTGGGGGACAACGAGAATAACTAACGAGCGGTTTTAGAGGATTACCATGGTCCCGGTGCCACGTGACGGGGGCGTGAAAGGTTCGCAGCTGGCCCATGCAGCGCTGCCCCGGCGGCTCGAAAGCCAGCTTTACAGTGCCACAACCATCAAAACCTCCGATCAGCAAAAGGCTCTCC
This sequence comes from Ctenomys sociabilis, assembly GCA_004027165.1. Lineage (NCBI taxonomy): Eukaryota > Metazoa > Chordata > Mammalia > Rodentia > Ctenomyidae > Ctenomys > Ctenomys sociabilis. The sequence goes on along the minus strand of PVKA01001350.1, from coordinate 10,840 downwards.
AGCCCCGAGCCATCAGGCACCACAGCTCTGCCTCATGTAATGGGAAAGGAAGCTTTTAAATGAACAGACTCTTGGTGGAGAGGCTGCCGTGAGGCTCTACAACATAGAGCAGGAGTGGTGCAGGGGCTCGAGGCACAGTGCTTGGGGGGCACAGGCCAGCGGCCAGGCGAAGAGTCCTGGTTATACAATCTTACCCCAGTCGATTGAGACACAAAGTAACAAGGCCAGCAGGGATGACACAGCTTGGGGTGGGTGCCAAAAGTCCTGTGTGCAAGCGGGACGCAGAAGGGCGAGGTGCCAGGCCAGGTTCTGCAGAGGCTGGCAGGTGAGGGGCGGCCCCTGCTGCGGTGGCCACCCCACCCTGCCTCCTTCCATGTGCACTGCATGTTCCTGTGCAAAGGACAGCAGCACAGCGGGGCGGGGGAGGAGATCCCACAGCACAGCCGGGGTGGGGGAACCTCTCCCCCTCGTGCTCTGGGCAGGCTGGTGAGCCCCACCATCCTCATGCTCTCCTTCTGCCTCGTACCAGCCGCGGGGCCACAGGCAAGCGCAGGACTTGCTGTCCCCGAGAAGCAGAGGCAGCCAGTGGCAGGTGTGGCAGCACACACCTGGAGTCCCAGCACGCGAGGGACGACCATTAGGGATGGTGAGTCCCAGCTCAGCTGGGGGCACAGAGACTGTTCAACGCCAGCCTGGACAACTGGAAAACCCTTGCAAAAAGCCAGGCATGGGCACAGGTGTGTAACCCCAGCTGTCTGGGGGCTGAGGCAGGGAGACTACCAGGTTCAAACCCAGCGTGGGAAAATTAATGACTTAGTGAAACCCTGTATCAACGTAAAAAATTAAAAAAAGCTGGGGATGTAGTGCAGTGCAAATGCTCTGGGTTCTACTCCCAGTACCTAAAAAAGCGAAGTTATTACTCAGAGGGCCTAAGAGAGAGCAAACCCACCAAGGCCAACAGCCCATCACTGTCCTCAGCGACTCCCAGAGTCCAATGCAGTGCACAACCCACTCCCTGCAGTGGGGCCAGCACTAAGTGGTAGCCCCTACCTAGAGGCCCTCAGACCCCGGGACTCGGCCTTCTCTGCCTGTTGCTGCGGAGGAACCCTCCAAAAGGGCACTCTGGGTTGATACTGCAGTTCTAAGATTTATCCCTGAGGAATTAAGCATCTCCTGTAAAGACAGGGGAGCAGTGCTCGCTGTGAGCCAGCGTGGATACACTGTGGCTGAGATGGCAGGCTGAGGGGCCGGGAGCTAGAGTGTGCACAGCCAGGTGCCAGGTGGTGGAGGCTATGGGCATCAGACCACGGTGCCAGCTGCAGGACCACAGCTGCCCCGTGCACCTGGCTCCGTGGGGCTCTACCTCCTACCCTCCCTGAGCTGGGTCCCTCAGGGGTGCAGCCAGCCTTGGCAGCCCAGGGCCTTCTGCTGAACTAGGACCCAGCCTCAGGAGGGCCCACCAGGGCCAGCCCTGGAGAGAGGAAGTCAGGGGACCATGGTGGGCAAGACTGGTCAGGGTGCAGCATGTGGGGTGGGCACATTCCAAGTCGGCTCTGGGGTTGGATAGACACAGAGGCAGTGGCAGGGCCACAGAGTGACCTGTCCCTAAGCAGATGCACTCCAGTTGTGGCTTTTAACTCCGAGGCTTGGGGCCGTGGACAATGACACATAGGTGGAGCAGCAGTGTAGGGGAACCCTGGGAGGGAGCACCCTGGTTTTGTGGCATCTGGGCTCCTTCTGGTCTGAGGACAGCTTGGATCCCCAGAGTGCACAGCTGGCTAGAGGGGGCGGGGTGGCGCCTTCTCCATGCAGTCCTGGGCTGCCCAGCATGATGCAGATACAGGCTCCCGGGGCCCAAGCCGAGGCTGTCAGCCAGCACCTAGGTGTGCATCTGATCCCCGGGGTGGGGTGCTAGGGAGTGTGCACAGGGGTAGTGTCTGCTTGGAGGTTCCCCTCTAACCTCCCTGGGTCAGGGCAGCCGCCTGGTCCTGGGCTCAGCAGGAGGAGGTGGATGTAGGGACAGGCACTTCCCACGCTCACAGGGCCACAGTTGGAGATGCCAGATACCAAGACCACCACGGACAGGGCAGGTTAGAGACTTGCCGACGTCGGGGGCTCGGTCAGAGAGCTGTACATGACCCCTGCTGTACCAGGAGGTATGGGGGCCTTCCCCAGCCTGTTTTCCTCTTCCTAGGCGAGGGCTCCAATGGAATCCTCCTGAGGCCACTGGCTGCAGGCGCTCAGGATGCTGCCCCACATCGTCCCAGACTAAGGACGCTGGACATGAGACTTAGGTAGATACCAGGGAGCCTGCTGGGTGCGGGGCCAGGTGCTCCCCTGCTCCCTCCAGGGACTGAGGGAAGTGTCCCAGCCAAAGGCTGCCCATTTGCCTCCTACAGGGTACACCCACATGTACCCTGGGGCCTGCCAGGACTCACTCATGTGGCCTAGCAGGTGGCTGGGACACTCTGACAGCTCATGTTGCCATGGTTACCAGCTGCTGGAGGGTGCAGACCCTCTGCTGGGAGTTCTCCTGTCAACAATAGGGGGCTCTGGTAGAACTCTTGGGCTGTGGGGGAGACAGGCAGGCACCCAGCCACACACTGGGTTGTGTGTGCATGCACGTGCATTTTTAGGGGCAGAGGTGTTGCAGGCAGCTCAGGGGTCCCTGAGGGTGTGTGGGCAGAGCTAGGGGGGGCTCAGTGTGGGGGGACCTGGTCAGCTTCCCTCTCACCTGCTGGCAAGTGACCAAGCTCAGCCACAGAGGAAGCTGGACATCTCCCAAGGATACACAAGGAGTCAGGCATGGGGATGCACACCTGTAATCCCAAGCACTCAGGAGGCTGAGGCAGGAGAATCACTGCAAGTTGAAGGCCAGCCTGGGCTATATTGTAAGATCTTGTCTCAAAGTAGAAAAAAGAAAAAAAAAAAGGTTCAAGGCCCAAGACCCTTCTTTCTCCACCACAGATGCCTGTCATAGCTCGCAGACAATCTTGGGGCTCTGTATCTTGTGCCCTCTCCCTCCCTGCCAGTGACTCTGAGGGCAGTGACGTCATCGTTCTGATTCTAGGGTGTATGAGGAGAGACAGTTCCCAGTCCCAGGACTGCCACATGCACTAGAGGGACAGGGTCCACTCCCTACATGAGCCAGCAGGCGGGCTCCTAGTAGCTCCCCCAAACTCATCTTTCAGGACAAGGAGAAAGCACAGCAGCATCCCTAGGTGCCTGGAGGCAGAGCTCTGAGGTCCCCTGAGTGTCCCACTGCCTCTGCACGATGTAAACAGGATGTAAACAGAAAGGCCGCCTGTCTCCTGTGGGGGCAGCGCACACCTGTGTCCCTGCTGGAAAGGGCAATTGAGGCAGGATTTGCAATTCTAGCTCCAGGCTCCCTGTGTCCTTTGCAGGAGGAAGGGGACAAGTGTCTCTGGGCCTCTGTCTCTGACACCTGAACAGCTCAACCTAGGTACCTAAAAATAGTATCTATTCATTGCCAGGGAGAGTTAATACCCTCCAGGGGGTTGAGAGGAAGGCGGAGCTGGGGCAGGAGGGCAGCAGGGGTACAGGATGCACCCGGGCAAAGGAGCACAGCCAGGGAGAGGTGGCACACAGGTGCCAGACATGTCTTGTCAGGTACAAAGTGATGAAGGCCTACTCCTCTAGCAGAAAAGCAAACTGCTCTGTGGGTGGTGGCCCCCCCGAATACACTGCACCATGGACAGCGGCCCTGAAAACCGAGCATTCCAAGAGGGCTGGGAAACGAACACCAGCCTCTTGGTAATAAGCACCACACATGCGCAGGGATAGCAGAATTGCAGACTGAAAACCAATCACAGCTCAGGGGTCACTCCAGCAGGACATGGGCTCTGTGCATTCCTGAGAATTAAAGGAACCAGACAAAGCTCTTCTTGCCAAGGTCTTCCAAAGTCTGAGGTATCTCCTTGCTTGCTGCTTCATGGAGGGAGAGGTAAGGAAGCTCCTAGCAGTCGGGGACAGAGCTTAAGTGCTTCCCAAATCCACTCTTGAGGCTGCCCTAGGACCACACAATGACTCGGCCCTCTGGGGCTGCTTCAGACTCTGTGGGCACGACCCAGAGCCCCTGGAGGCTGCGAGTCCCAAGAAATGGTCGCTGGAAGTCAGAAGAGTGGCGCACTGCAGACATATCCGAGAAGGCAGGCAGGCAGGGCTTGGACCGGCGCTGTCCCTCTGTGGCCTGCTGCCCCTCCCCTCGGGCGCAATCTGCTGCCCCTTACTTGCTGCAGACTGAAGCCAGAACTCCCTCAGCCATTGTTATTTTTATTTTATGTTGAAAAACGGTGTGGTTAAGTTGCCTAGGCTGACCTGGCTTTGAACTTGTGATTCTCCTGCCTTGGCTTCCTTGGTAGAAGAGATTAATAGTGCACACCATCTCTCTCCTTTCCTTTTTACATATGTGGTGCAGGGTCTTATTACGCAGCTCAGGCCTGTAGTGCTCCTCCTGTTTCAGCCTGCAGCACTGGGATTACAGGCAGGTGCCACCCACCACGCCTGGTCTCGGTTGCTGGCTCAGCGTGCCTGGGGGTGGGGCCGGGGCAGCATGTGGTGCTGGGGAATGAACCACGGTGCCCGCGCTTGCCTAAGCAGGCACTTAGCCTGCCGAGCTATCTTGCTGGCCCTGTCTTTCCTTTTCTTCGCTGTCGAATTCCGCTGAGAGTGCATCTGGGCTCGGAAGAGCCTGGCTGTGAGTCCCGGCTCCTCGGTGTCCCAGCTCGGGCCTCTACTTAGGAAAGCTACGCTAGGCTTCAGTTCTGCTAAGGGGCGAGGCGACGATACCAAGCAGCAAGCAGGCAGCGGGCGAGCAGGGGCCCTGCCACGCCTCCCTGCCAGCCAGCACAGCACACTGCCCTGCCGGGCCTGGAATAGCCCTCCTTCGGTCTTGACCTTCACCTTCCCCAAGCTCCACACCGGCAGCCTCTCCTTCGGGTATCTTCCACACTCCTCACTCCTGTCCCGGATTCCTAGGTGGCCTTGTCCACCTCCAGGCTGTGATCCTGGGTCATCAGCAGTCACCCCAGGTCCCACCACGCACTCTCCAGCCCTGCCTCTTCAATGCCATGGACACAGCCAGCAGGGCCGGGCCCAGCGAGCTGCTTCTGGTCAGGACATCGCTCTTCTTCCCTGCCTCCTTGTGGGAAGAGGGGGAGGCTCCTGGTGTACCCTCTGTGGCACTGTCTCTCCCCACTCTGCTTATCACAGTCCTGTCCAAGTCCATGTCAAACACCTCTACTCTCCCTGCTCCTTTAGCAGGGTTTCTCTGCAGCGACTGTACCTTCTTGGCTCTGTGTCCTCTGAGGCCAGAGCTCGGTGGCCCTTGCTTGTCACTGGCCCTTCGAATATGTGCTTTAAAGACCTCTCCTCTCGTTGGCATTCACAGGTTGCAAACAGTGTCTACATTTCAATTTGTTTTCTACTGCATGGCTTCATTAGATTCTCCCTGCCTGGCATCTTGTCACTACACCTAGAAGGGGCAGGGAAGTTGTGCTTTCTGGAAGCCCCTGTGCTCACTGAGTTCAGCATGGCAGGGCTCCTTCTTGGTGGACATCAGGCTTAAGTTCCTTGAAGGACCAGGAAGCTGCCGAGGGATGGACAAGGCAAACAAACGGTGATGGTGGGTTATGCTGGGCGAGAGGGTCTGCAGCAGTCTCTTCCGTGCTGGGAGCCCCTGGGGTCAGGCAGGTGGGCAGAGCAGTTGCTGCATAGACTGGAGGCAAGGGGGGACAGACTGGGGGTGACCCCTGGGTCCTCTCTGGCCTCTTAGCCTGCAAGTGGTTGGCAAGGGCTCTCCCATGTTCCTCTCCAGGTCCTGTGAGTGGGGACCAGAAACGGAGGAAATCTTAGCTGCTGTGCTGATTTTGGGGGGCGTGGCTGGGATCCAGATGGGACTGGACAGGAGTTGCTCTGCCACTCCAGGTAAATGAAGGAATGAAGCCACACGGCTGCTATAAGCTGATGACAAAGCCTGTGACCCACAGCACCCAGGAAGTGGCTCTCCCACGGGGAAAACTGCCTCTCTGGCAGGCGGCATGCTGGCTTGTCTTGAATTTGGTGCTGGGATCAGGGCAGCCCTGTATGTGGGGTGCTACAGTTCGAAGGTGTCCCAGGTTGGAAACCAAAGCCCCTGATGTGTATGTGGGTAGCTTTCAGACGAGACACTTCGGAGGTGATTAAGATTTGTGAAGTCATGAGGGTCAGTGTTCCTGGACAGCACAGGTGGGTTTTCCAGGTGACACACGCTTGTGCTGCAGTCATGGGACATCTTATGCTGTGTCATGATCCATACACCAGTATGATGTTCTGGACTTCTCAGCTGCTGGAGCCATGAGCCAAGTGAACTCCTCTTCTTTATAAATGGCCCAGTCTTGGCTATCTTGTTACAGCAACAGTTCAGCTGCCAAGCTCTGGCCACTCAGCAAGGTTATGGTGAGGAGACTCCTTCTAACAGGTCTGCACAGCGAGCAGGAAATGAGGGACTGGACCCCACCCTTTCTCTGTCACTCGCCCTTCCCCAATCCTGTTTCATCTGCTCTCAGATCTGTAGGTGTGTATAGGCTGGGAGGAGAAAAGCTGGGTGGCCCGGCAGGCGGGGCGGTGAAGGTGGGAAGTGCTGTGGCAAGAGACACGCACAACTCCACACAGCGTACTACCAGGGTGTGGGGAAGGGTACGAGGCCTCTGCACCTGCTAGGGCCACACGATGAGTACAGTCCTAAGCGTTGTGGGCTACATGGAGCTCATTATGCCACAGAGCGGACCCTTGCCTGAGTCCAGGCCAGGGAGGAGCAGAACGGAGGCTCCCTCACCAGCTGGCAGGGCTGGGTCTATCTCACTATTACCGAGTGCCTCAGTTTCTCCTTGGAGGCCCTGACACAAAGCACAGTGGTAAATGTGGCTGGCATGGGCCATCCTATGTTTGATGGCCATGAGCGATGCCCCTGTGCTAGGGATCTGCCAGGTCAGGCAGGACAAGAGTTCCTTAGAATTCTCCATGGCCAGTGGCCCCAACAGCCCTTCCTGGGGCTCAGACACAGCACCGGAAGTGGAAAGTGCGGGGTCGCCCCAGCTCTTCACTGCCTGTGTGTGGCCTGGAGGAACTTTTGCCACTCTGCTGCTGGGAAGTCAGGACCCTGTGGTTTTATGGTCTTCTGCCCTACGGAGAGAGACTCTGGCTGCTGAGTCAGGGTGTGGGAGAGTGGTGGGGTCCCTCGTCCTGGACACCTCCAAAGCCAGCCTTTTCTGAGTGCTGTCTACCACTCCTTGCTGTTCTAGCACCCTTTCCAGAGACCCCAGACAAAGCTTCAACTCTGGGACTTTTTGTGACATGATGATCACAGAATTTAGTCAAGACCCAACGCAGACTGCTCCAGCCAGTGTCTGTGAGCACTGAACGTGTTCCCAGTGCCCTAGCAGTGCAGTAGGCTTTCCTTCGAGATGCAGACTGTTTGCCCGGTTGCCATGCCCAGGCACCAAGAAACATGAGACACCCCTCATGCCACACCCTAACCTCAAACTGCTGAACCAAAGCTCAGTGCCACACGTCTCCAAAATCATTTGATTTTAAAAGGAAAGCAGAGAAAGGAAGAAGCCAGCACAGGGGAGTAAAGCTTTCCCGAGCTGCCAGCCCACAGAGCCCTCTGTCCTGGGGGTACCTTGGCACACCTGGCCTTGGTCCCACTGTGCCATATCTTCCATGGGCCCCAGGTACCGTGGATGCCTCCTTCCATCCAGGCTCTGCATCCAGACCCATAGAACTCTAGAAAGACACGAAAAGGAGTTCAGGTTCTTCCATGCCACCCCTTCACCCACTGCCTGAGCCCTGATCGTTCAGTCCCAGGGTCTGGATCGGCGCAAACAAGCACACAAAAGCAGTTATTGGCTGGGTAGCAAGGAGAGGAAAAGGTTGAACCTCAGTTTTACATGAGAAAGCTTCAGGGTGCTTTCCAGGTGGGGATGCTCTTGTAGCCCAAACACTCTCAGACAGAACCCAGAGGGCTGGACAAGCTTGGGGAACCAAGTGCACCTTGAGGGCCCCACACTGTGAAAGCCTAGGTCCAGGAGCTCAGAAGCTACATTTGAGCCTGGGCTCTGCAGTGGACAGATGCATCTGCCAAGAGAGAATCAGGTGGATAGATGTGACTCTCTACAAGCAGGTCCCAAACCCTGCAACGCAGGGCCTGGATGCAGCTTCTTGAACAGAGTGGGAGCTTCATCTTGGCATGGTGTGTGTGTGTGGGGGTGCTGGCATTTTGAGGGGGTGGAGAAGTTGCAGAGAGAGAGAAGAAATCCTGAAGCGACAGACAGGGGGACAGCTGTGGCCTGAACTTGGTGTTCTTGCTCGTAGGATGTGGATGTATTAATTTCCATAAATGCTAATAGCTCATATCTCCAAGAGCTATTACTTATGTCATCTCCCCTTGGATACGGTTCAACCAAGGCAGGCAAAGAAGAGGGAGGAAAAGGTAACCCCACTGCCAGGTCCCTGCTTTGGCCCCTCTTTTAAACAGTCAGCTCAGGTCCGGTTTTGAAGGTGACCCTGCTCATATCAGGGGCCAAACCCCCTGCCTTCAGACAGGTCCCCATCATGCCAGGAAGCAAAGAAAGTTACCAACCCCAAAAATGCTGAATCACAAAGTGAGGCTGAGCAGAAAGTGGGGGTGGGGTGGGGAGAGAGACGGTGGCCAGGGAGGGAGGCAGGGAAGGGTGCTGAGGAGTTTTACACTTGGAGCACCCCAGGGTGCTCCAGGCTCCCCTGCAGGAGCCTCCTCAGGACAAATGCCAGGAGAAGCTGGCTGGCTGCACCTAATAGGAGGGCGGGCAGGTGGGCAGGTGCGCCGGCCGCTGGTACTGCAGCAGGGAGCAGTGCAGCAGCCCGGGCTCCGCATCTCGCAGGAGCAGCAGCAGGTATGGAGGTGCTTCGTGCCAGAGCCCGGAGCTGGAGGCAGAAGGAGTGACAAGATGGGGCTAGGGACTAGAGGGTCATGGGGGCACGCGGCGAGCCGGGAGGATGCGCCCGGAGAAGCAAGCGGGAGAGGGATGCGGAGGACCGGCACGGGGAGCTGGGATCGCTCGGCCCGGGCTCCGCAGAGGCCGGGAAGGGTGCGGGGAAGGGGAGGCAAGGCTGGGGACGGCAGGAGCATGTGGGGGGACGCCGGCGAGGGGTGAAGTTTGGGGCAGGAGTCCGGAATTTGAGGTCCGAGGTCAGGCGGGATGGCAGGAAAGCGGCGAGAGGCTGTGATGGGGGAAGGGAGACGGTGGAGAAGGAGGTGAGGGGGCTGGAGAGGAGGAGAAAAATCGGCGGAGAGGCAGGCACATAGGGCCGGGAAGACAGGAGAGAGGGACCACGGCGCTCCCCGCCGCTCTTCGGGCGCAGGTCCTTGGGCATCGTGGCCCATTAAGGTCTGCCCTGTACTTACCTGGGGGCACCAGCTCCGGATCCTGCGCCGCGCTCCGGATCTTCCTTCCCTCTCGGCCCCTGCGACTTTAGCGCCCCCCGAATCCCGCTCGCTCTCGCAGGTTCCGCCCGCAGCATCTTCACCTCGTGGGACGCCCCAGGCCACGCCCCTTGAGGCTTCTCATTGGGTGTTGTTCACGCCAGTCACAGTCCCATTGGCCTAGCGTTCGGCGTCCATGCAAAGCAGGATGGGCCCGCCGCCCCGTCGATTGGCTGATGCTCCCGGAGCGGAGCCGCGGACTCGGGCTCTGATTGGCTCTGGGTCCCAGCCGAAAGAAGGGACGCGGGGCGGGTTCTCAGCCTGAGCTCCCGCTGTGCCGTCGGAGGCTCCCGTCGAGCTCAGCTGCAGGCCGGGCTCGCCCCTCGACCAGGAGGGCTCTGAGGCCTGTGCCTCCGTCAGGCACCGGCCACTGAACCCTTGGGTCCTGGTGCTGCAGGGACTTCTTGGAAAACGTGGGCGTCTGCGCTTTCTGCACCGGGCGGCCAGCCCGTCTCCTAGGTAACGTGGACGGCGAAGGGCGAAACCAAGTGGGCTGGCGCCGCGGGGGAGACAGACGCGGCCTGGAAGCGCCTCGGGCGCAGGCGTCGGCCAGGCCTCCCTGCTCTGGGGAGGGGGCTTGGCCAGGCCCTGCGCGCCCACCCGAGCCTGCGGGGCGTGCCGACGGCGGAACGAGGGGTGCGGAACACGGCTGGGCCTAGGTCGTTCCCCCCGCCTTGATTGGTGCGGCCCTGCGTCGTTAGGCGTAGGGGGCGCCTTCGGGTTTGCCCCCTCCCCCGGCCCTCGACTGCAAGCTGCAGACCTGCTGAAGCCCGGGATCCGAGGCCCACGTGGGGCTGGCGGGGCTGGCGGGACTGTCGTGTCAGTGTCCAGGACTCGTGCACATCCTTCCCCGGCCCGCCCGGGGATCCCGCGGCCCTCCACGCACCCCGATGCCCTACCTGCCTCGCCGACCCGCCCAGACTGGCCGCCAGCTTTGCTCTCGGCTTGGCGCGCGCGAGGCCCACGTGGAAGTCTGTGAAGGCAGCGAGCTGCGCGCAGTGCAGAGGGAGGAGAACGGGCGCTGGGGACCGCGGTGGGAAGTTTCCGTGACAGCTCACCTGTGCACTTTCATGGGCCACGGCTCCTCTTGTGAGCTCACGTGTGCTGTCTTGGCCCGGCTGCGCTGCACATTAGATTCCTGCAGGAGCGGCGAGCTTGTCTGCTGTGTGGTGCAGGGTGAGTGAAGAAAGCCACACAGCCGCGCCTAGACCTTCCCGAGTGCCTAGGCCCAGCCGTCCTGAGCCTCTATTCCCCTGGAATCCCCTGGAATCAGTGTGTGTGTGTGTGTGTGTGTGTGTGTGTGTGTGTGTGTGTGTG